>JANHFL010001623.1:126187-138803 GCA_032468155.1 Oxyrhabdium leporinum | reverse complement strand
GGTACAGATATAAGTAAAAAAATATATCAAACTCTTACTCTAAGATTAACATTTGTCTACATTATTTCCATAATCCCATCTCTAATCATCAAAGCCCAGATCAACATTTAATTTAAGTCTCTTTCAAAAAGTCCAGTAATGGTTCATATCGCTTTAATCACTATTTGTTAAGGAAACCACAATTGATTTATCTAATTGCACCAAACTCTAAATAAAACAGGAATGGAAAATCCTAAGCTCTAGTGTAGACCCATGCTTCTCAATTTTGGCAACTTTAAGTTGCATGGACTTCAATTCCCAGAATTCTCCAGGCAGAATTCCACTCCAGGGGAAGGATACTGCAAAATCCCCATTCCCTCTCCACACCACTAACCTGCTTTCCAGCTCTGTTCTCCTGTGCAGGGCAACAAAAGAAGACCCAGCTGATCAGCTGGGAGGCTGGGAGGCAGAGAATAGATTGATTGGGTGCCCCAGCCTTACGGGCTAGGCCTCTCTGCAACCTCCTAGGAGCAAAAACTGACTGTGGGGGGCCGCGCCGCACCTACCCACCCCCTACGCTCCATTTTGGGCCTAGTGGGCCTCCCTGTACTTACCTGGGAGCCAAAATGCGTCATGAGGGGACTCCTGGAAGGGGAGGGGCAGGGCCAGCCAGCAATTTAACAACTGGTTCAGCTGAAGTGGTGCAAACCGGTTGAATCCCACCACTGACATGAACTTGAAAGTAATACAGGGTAGTCCTTGCTTTACCACTGGTTGATTAGCAACCGTTTGAAGTTACAATGAACCCTGAAAAGGCTACTTTCGACCCAGACTTGAAGTTCCAACATCCACCCAGCCCCCATGGACCTCATGACCACATTGGGTGCTCCTCAATTGTGCAACCAAGAGAAGGGATGGGCAGCAATTAAACTGGACATAATTCCTAACACTTTTCCAGCTACCAATAAAGGAGAAGATTTATAGCTCAAGGTTGAACTGTGGAGCCCTTGTTGCTCTCTGAGCTTGCTTGTTTTCTTGCAGATGTTTCATTACCCTAACTAGGTAACATCATCCGTGCTAGCCAAATCACACTAGTACTGATGATGTTACCTAGTTTGGGTAATGAAACGTCTGCCAGAAATCAGCCAAATTCAGAGAGCATCAAAGACCCTCAGTTTCCCAGCTGTTGCACCATAGTTATTTCTTTAGAGACCCCATTTCTGCCTCTTCTACTTGCACTTTTCCAGGCACTACAGCCACAATTCTCCAGCTTCAGTCATGCTGGCTGTGAATTTTGGGAACTGCAGTTCAGAACATCCGAGGAGTGCCAACTTGAGGAAGTCTGTCCTATCTGATGCAAGCTGAAAATGAAATACATGCACAAACAGGAGAGTATGCTTTTTCTTGTGTTTTAAAAGTGACTCCTGTTGAAGTTATGAAAAGCACAAAAGTTTGCCAAGCCAGATTTTTTTTTATAAGTGTCTTATCTTTTCTGATCCCCACCCCTTACAAGTTAGCATCTTTGAACATGGGGAAATTCACCATACCTTGTACAGACATGAGCATTATTCCACTGAGAGAAAATGCTCTCTGGTGGTAATCTTCTCAAAGCATTTGAAGAGATTTAGCACTGTTTTTCCAGTATGTGGTTAATGTTGAAGTTTTGAACTAAGACTGGGGAAATTTGGTTCAAATATCCACTTAGCCATCAGGCTGTTGGGATGACCTGAGATCAATCAATCATTAATTGCCAAACACATCTGCCTCGCAAAGTTATGGACATGTCCTTGCGCTTCCTGTTTCTAGTCTCCAGTCTATTGAGAAGTCTAGCTACTTATTCACCTCTATTGAGCAATCAGAATTAACTGCAGCACTGCAACAATTTGGGGGGTTGTTCATGCGGGAGGAATTACTACCATTGGCCAATAAACTAGAAGAGCCTGGCTGTTCCTTTTTTAGAAATTTCCTTTAATGGCAGAAGATTTATAGATGCTCTTAAGAATCTTTTGATGAGCAGGAGCCATTCTTTATATTTAGTGAAGAGACTACAGTCAACAGAGGCATATTACATCTTGCCAGGCCAGGCTCATTTCAAGTTACTCTATTTGCTTCTCTGTGGTATTTTTCCCAGGTTGTCTTTAATTAAAAGGTGAAGGTAAAGGTTCCCCTTGCCCAGTCATGTCCATCTCTGTTTCTTAGCCGAGGGAGCCAGTGTTGTCCAAAGAAACTTCTGTGGTCATATGACCAGCATGATTATGCGCCAAGGTTCATGGAACACTGTTACCACCCCACTGAAATGGTACCTATTTATCTACTTGCATTTGCATGCTTTTGAACTGTTAGGTTGGCAGGAGCTGGGGCAAGAACGGGAGTTCCACCCATCACATGGTCTTGAACTGCCAGCCTTTGAGTTGACAAGTTCAGTATCTTAACCACTAGGCCACCGCTCCCTCTTATCTTTAATTATGCAACCCCTGTTTTAGGGTAAATGCTGTGTGCCTTTTTGATCTCAGAAAGTTTGGAAAACATGAACAGCTGTGGTCAATCACAGCTGTTCATGTTTTCCAACCTTTTTGAAATCTGTGGGACGCAGAAAGGCTTTTAAGGGGTCACAAAGCCCTACAGCTTTCAGGATGCCCGTCCCTAGACTACCCACCACTCTCAAGCTTTCTTTCCTGTTCCTTCAAGGCATGGCACCCCCCCACCACCACCACCATCCCTCCACTGATAAATGTTTAGACAGATCTAGTTGCCCCAGCTGTATTCTGAGCTTCCAGATCGCATGAGCAGGCAATCAAACTCCTCAGTGTCTAAATACACCAGTACTCCCTCTCTGAGCAAACAGTCCAAAATGCCACACCATGGGTAACTTCCCTCTAATAATTATTTCAGCACACACCTTGGTTCTTAAGTACATAGTAAGAAACAGATCAGCAGGAGATGTCTCCTTATGGCTCAGCTAGGAATCATCGTTATCAATGAGTCCTGCTTTCCCAGCCAATGGTGATTTACTCTGATCTGCTCTATTGGTTTTATTGAGTGATGGTAGTGATACCTGAAGAGAGAGACAGAGAGAAAAATCCGACTTGCCCAAGCGCACAGAGACACCTCCAAGTTTTTGCTGTGTGTGTGTGTGTGTGTGTGTGTGCGTGCATCTGGCTGCATTCCCACTCCCTTTTTTTCTTTTTCTTTTTAAATTGCACCAGAATTATTTGTCATGTTTTATGCACCCATCTGCTTGCTGTAGTCTCTCAATAAATCAGGTTCTCCTGCTTGCGTGCATATTGTGCTACTGCACACGTGTCTCCTTTCCATGTAGATTACTTATGATGAGAGTCTAATTAGACCCAGGGAAGCCTGCCTACTGAGCAAGCCTGGGGAGAACTTAATTAAAGTCAATGGAGAAAATTATAGGTGAACAAAAAATTAGGGCAGCAAAAATAAGATGGGGAGGGAGAAAGAGAGCACGAGACGAATAATGGAGTGAGGTTGTGTTTTTTTTTTTTAAAAAAAGAGGAGAAACAGAGGAAAAGACAGCTAACTAGGAAAATCTTTCCTTGAAACTCACGTGCTAGAGGCAAAAGAGGCCCAGGCCATATTCCACCAGGAGGTTTATTATGGAAGGCTTCGCTGCAGCGGACTGCTTTCCCAGTGGTGGTGCTGCTAGAGAATTTTATTCAACAAACTGGTACCTTACAGGTATATCAGGAATCTCTTTCAACAATTCCAACCAGAATGATTTCTGAGTCCAGCTTCAGTGCATCAGGAGGGTACCAAGTTCAGGAAGATACTTTTTGACTTCATGATCTCATCTTTGAATATGCGTGACACTGGGCAGACGCTTTAGATAACCCTATGTGTTGGTTGTTTTAATGAAAGTTTCTTTACCAGTATTTGATAGAATAACAGAGTTGGAAGGGACCTCAGAGGTCTTCTAGTCCAACCCCCTGATCAGGCAGGAAACACTATACCATTTCAGACAAATGGTTGTCCAATCTCTTCTTAAGAACCTCCAGTGATGGACCATTCACAACTTCTGGAGGCAAGTCATTCCATTGATTAATTGTTCTCACTGACAGAAATTTCTCCTTAGTTCTAGGTTGGCTCTCTCCATGATTACTTTCTATCCATTGCTTTCTGGTGCTTTGGAAAATAAATTGAGCCCTTCCTTTTTGTGGCAGCCTCTCAAATCCTGGAAAACTGCTATCATGTCCCCCCTAGTCCTTCTTTTCTCTAGACTAGCCAAATCCAAATCCTGCAACCGTTCTTCATATGTATTAGGCCTTTAAGCATCTTAGTTGTTCTTCTTTGCACTTTTTCCAAAATCTCAACATCTTTTTTGTAATGTGGTTACCAAAATTGGATGCACCAAATGTACTTTACAAATGTACACCAAAGCTGAATGTTTACAAAGGTCCCCAAAGCACCTGGAAAGCCAACCGGTCGCTCAATTTGTGGTTTGGGCAGCTTCTGCAGCCTACTGTATTCAAAAAGATGCAATGCAGACCATAAAGCAGAGTTGAATAACCTCTTTGGATTGGAAGCAGATTCTGACTGTGGAGAATATATGTTGGGCTAGCTAATTCACAAAATGGCAACAGAGTATGCAAGGCATTCACAAAAGGCCCATTTATTAAAAGGCCCATTTATTGCCATCCCAGGCTATCCTCTGTAGCCCCCCCCTCCCCCCCAAGTCACAAATTGCGAATAAATAGGCAGCTAGCGGCTAGAGCTTAGCTTTGTAATTGGCAGCATATTTACTTTTTCTAAGTAATACATTTTTAAAAGGTGGTGGGCAGAATTGCCTATCTTTCCACTGGGATTAGATGACCTCACATACGATATGATATCGTCTCCCCACCCCAACATACTACTGCTAGCAGTCTAGATAAAAACAAAAAAACATCCCAGTGGAAGCAAGCTGGAGGCCAGTTTTAAAGCCGTCTTTGTTCTTTAAAAGCTGAGCTGCAGCATTAGACAATAGGCAATGTATAAATTTGCACATCGTTGAATGAATGCCAATTTATTTTTCTTGTCTTTTCTTTTTCTCCTGGCAAGGTTCCTGTGCCTTAAGCACTTGGATAAGAAATCTGGCAGGTGAAACTTTCCCATCTCCATAGAGGAAAGACTGTGAGCTGTTGCATCTGCCTGCCATGCAGCTGTTAAAGGCACAAGGGCCTCGCCATAGATGTGCGAGGAAACCAAAAAGGCAATGACTTTATTTTGTTGTCTTGCTCTCAATGGAGAAGTCCTCAAAGTCAGCTCAAATTTCTTTTCCAATGTCAATTCTCTTCGAGGCGCTCCATCTCAAGTTTGTCTCTCTATACACAGTGCCTAATTAATTAAGAAAGGAACGAAGGAGGGAGAGAGAAAGTACGTATACCTATACAAAATGTATGCCTGTGTGAGTGTGTGTCTAGGTCTTTGCACACTCATATCGCAGCTTCCTATATAACTATTGTAATATAGCAAGAGTCCTCTACAGTAAAGGAATATAAAGATGGCCTTGAAGAGGTATGTGACAGCCGCCATGAAGACATCTTAGCCTGGGAAAACAGGAGGGGTTGAGGGGAAAATTCCAGGTTGTCTTTAGCATAAGAGGGAAGAAGAGGGAAACTGTCAAAATTTCAGGATTCTATTACAATATCCTGTAACAACAAAGTAAAGTTTCAGTAATTTTATGACATTTAACTCCTGACCTGTGTAGATTTCAACATAGGACCCAAGGCAAATTCAAAGATCATTGCAGTGTTTATTAAACGGTGTGTTTTGTTGGGACTCCCCCTAAAGAATATTGAGAAAGATGCCAGCTGACAAAGCATGCATAATTATACTCTGCTTTGTACATCCATCAATGAGGATCAGGTGAAGACAGTTGTTTTAGATCAATTAACCTGGAGAAAAGGCACAGGATAATCCTATTACTTGTGGTATAAAGGGAATAAGTGGGTCTCAATCGCTGTTCTCCTGCATCCATTATACAATGATTTATGTTTGACTTCACATGGCGTTTCCTTAATAATGGTGCCTCTGTAAATTATGCTTCCTTTAACTCCTGTGTCATTGATCAGGAAATGCCACTACCAATTCTAACATATGGTAGAAAAATGTATATATGAAACTCAGTGGCTCGTTGGAGGTTTCTTTTTTATTATGTAGGCAGTCCTCGACTTACAACCACAACTGAACCCAAAATTTCTGTGGCTAATTGAGATGGTGACTTTTGCCCCGTTTTATAACCTTTTTTGCCTCAGTTGTTAAGTGAATCACTGCATTTGTTAGTAACACGGTTGTTAAGTGAATCTCTCTTCCCCATTGACTTTGCTTGTCAGAAAGTCACAAAGGTTATCATTGAGGATTGCCAAGCATCTGAATGTTGATCATGGGGATGCTGCAACAGTTATAAATGTGATAAATGATCATTAAGTCACTTTTGTCAGTGCCGTTAGAACAGTCACTAAATAAACTGACAAAAGTCAAGAACTAGCTGTATCTCCAAGCATAATTTGGCTTTATTTTACCAACTTGAGAGATTTCGATGGGAGTCTATGTGCTTTCTGGGGGGGGTGGGGGGAGACAAAACTGAAAATCCATTTTGTATCTATCTTTATGGAGCACCTGATGATTAAGTAGAGAGTGTGAAATCAGAATTATATTTGTCTAATGGAAAAAGGAAGAAATTGATGTAAGTAGTGGATGGTATAGTGATTAAGATGTTACACTGAAGTAAGGAAATTCAGGTTAAAATTCACCTCAACCACCGTTAGGTGACTTTGTGTCCAGTTTTGGCCTATATAATTCACAGGGTTATTAAGAGAATGAGAGTATAGGAAGGAGTACTACACAGATGTCATTTTGAGTTCCTGAAGAAAAGGCAAGATAAGAATCTAACAAATGTATGCAACTCATTACTTGAATAACTGTCCCAAATGTCTGGAAGATGAGGAATTAGAATGATACTCTGTGTTTTGCACTCCTAACTGTACATCTTCTGCTGAACTGTAAAACCTTCCTATAATTATTAACTGGATGCATTGCAGTGTAGCTATCTTACATTACACCATTCACTTAATCTCCACTACCTTATTACCTGTTGCCAGATGCTCCAGTTAGAACATCTTGGCATTCCATCATGGGCATGTGCAATCTTTTCTGAGCTAAAGTCCATTTTTTATTTTTCAATGATGATTGTGCTCCAATAAATTGGCAACACCAAGACTAATTTTGGTAACATTGGGACAAAAACTAAATTTAGCATCACTGAATGTTTGTTTAAATGTAATTAAAATTAAAATTAACTAAGAGTTAATATAATTCTTTCTCCATAGATTCAGGAAGTTTCCTCTTACAACAGATTTTAAACTACAGTTCAGCAGCAGTAATTTTTGAAAGGGTTGTGAAGACTATACTCTAATCTTTTGGGGTTAGCAATGTGGCCTTGCAATTGCAGATTGCCCTCCTGCTATAATAAACCTTTGTATGTGGAATAGTCTGTTCCGTCAATTTGACCATCGGAAGAAGTGATCAATGGCTATTGATTGTGATGGCTATGTATTACCATCAGGATTAGAGGCGTTTTGTCTCAAAATATCAATTATTAGGGAATAGTAGCAGGAAGGATCTGTTGCTCTTATACCTGACTTGTGGGCATCCCAATGGCATCTGGATAATAGAATAACAGAGTTGAAAGGGACCTAGGAGGTCTTCTAGTCCAAATAATACTGTGTTTAATTGGGTTTTATTATGATCTATCATGGCTCTTCCCAGCTGAGGTCAGACAATGTGCTAAATTCTAAACATGAGCTAACAAAACACAATTGCTATTCACAATTCCCTCCTTATAGCCTAGGCTGGAAGCAGTTAATCCAAGTAAATAGACTCTTTAAAACCCCAGTTAGTAATTTCTATTTAGTTATTTATTTACTGCACAAGAATACAAGTACCCTACTTTCAAAAGTCATAGGCAATCTATGGCAGTAGAACCTGTATCCATTTCCTTCCCCTTTGAGAGTCAAAGGCTTGCTTCTCTGCTGACGTTGAATCAGTTTGTACCTGTTCATTGTTCTAATAACTGCTATTCTTTTTATCAACATGAGGAATCTCATACTTGCTTGGTCCAATCAGAGTGGTTCACTGAAACCAGAGATTTAGTCTTTCTAAGCTTTCGGATTTATGCCTGAAACCCATCCTCAGGGAACTTATCTCTCACCATAATGTATGCTTTGGGCTATTTTATGCGTAGTATTTATGTGGTGTCTGGTTGTATGTGGCTTTTTGATTGGAGTGTTGATGGCCGGATATTTAGTTGTCGACTGTTGTTTCCTTGTGCTGCCAAGTCCTTGGCTCCTGATAAAGTCCTTGGCTCCTGATTGGGGTAAAACCACCCCAATCAACAACTAAAAAGCCACAGGTCTGGTCCCTGTGAACAACCCAGATTGGATCCTGCAACATTATCCTGGGACACATATATTTCCCTTCGTTTGTGAATCTCATACTTGCTATATAATCCTTGTTTAGCCATCACAATTGGAACTAGCAACTCGGTTCTTAAATGAAGAGGTCAGTAAGTAAAACCACAACTTACAATCTTACTTCAGCTCTCCTTTGTTTACAAACCTGCAAAAGTTGTAAATGTGAGGACTGATTGCAATGTTACATTTTCATCCATTTTGAAAGGTCACTAAATGAGGTAGTTACTAAACAAAGACTACCTACATTCACATGTCTGATTTAAACAAGCAATAAACATGGTTGGATTTCTCACAATATGCCAAACTCCAAATTATCCAATCCTATTTTAGCCTAGCCTAGCATGCTAGCTAACCCCGTCAATGTGTTCCTACCTTTATAATAAAACTCCCGGACATGAAGTAGTCAAAAGCCACCATTGTTACTATGACTGTGCACTTCTAGCTACCAGCCAAGTGCACTTTGCACACTTTTGGGCTTTCCGCTCCTAGTGTTACCCTGCTGTTGGCCTTTTGATTCAGCTTTTTTCATTTTTAGAAATGGCACCAGGTAAACTGCAAAGTGATGTCCATGCTTCTGGCAGGGCTACTTCCAGCTGACCTCGGGGAGAAGATTTTAGACAAGAAAAAACAACAAAACCCAAAATAAAACAGGTCAAGAAAATCCGAGTGCATCAATCCAGCAGCCAGCCTCCAACTGGTAGAACACTGCTGTAATGGAAGCAAAGCAATAGCCACAGTCCCTTTGATTTATTGGCAGGACCAGTAGGTGTTGCATTAGGTTAAGCATTAACAGATCTCATGAGTCTCATTAGCTGTTCCTTTTTCACTCCTAAACCCAGGAGCTGCAGCTCCAAAATCTATAGACCTGGCAGACACTTGTCTGACTTCCAGATCCTCAGCCTGCTTTCCTTAAGTTTAACCCCCTGTAACTTTAGGCCTTCTGCCCATATGCAATTCTGGTTCCACTTTGTAGACCTGCATGCATAATCTGTTTCATTTGCTCACAAGAAAGAGCAGTTGTACAGATGCCATTTATATGAGAAAGCGGTGTGTTTTTCAAAAAGAGAGTTAGCAAGGTGGGCAATTTTTTCTTCGTTTTGTAAGGGGAAGAATACAGTATGAATTCCGGAATGGAAAAACAGCATTAAATACTTCATTTGTCTTCCTGTGCTGACTCACACATTTTTAATCTCCAGATATTACTATTATTAAGAACATATATCAGTGACATGTACATTACTGGTGGTACAGATGGTCCTCGATTTACAACATTCATTTAGCGACCGTTCAAAGTTACAAAGGCACTGAAAAATGTGACTTATGACCATTTTTCACAGTTATGACCTTTGCAGCATCCCCATGAACCAGTGATCAAAATTCAGATGCTTGGCAACTGGTTCATATTTGCTGGCATCACATTTATTTCAATTTGATGGCATACCCTCTCTTCTTTCTAAACGTACAATTAAAGTCCTCCCAGAATACTTAGTTACTTCCTTTTACTGTCATGTTAAAAACTGCACTTTGGAAGCAACTTCTAGAAAGACATATTGGGCAGTCTATAAGGTGTTCATGGACAGTGTGAGAATTTGTTTCTGAGATGAAAATAGGGATATTGCAAGCATGTGCCTATTTTCAGCTTGAAATGTTGCAGCGCCTGCTGTTTGGTTTATCTTCCCCTGCTCCCACCCACTTTTCTTCCCCTTAAAAACTAATAAAGAGACAGGAAAGGTCTAAAACTTGGCTAATAGTGAGTGTTTCTCTTGGTATATTGGCAAGCTACACACCATCCCTTTTTTTCTCTTAAGTTGTGTGATGCTTGTAAATGCAAAACAGAGGAATATTCTTAGCAAAGCCTTCCACAGTTACCTTTTTCACATTTCTAGGAGAGACTGGGGTTTTTTTTTCCAGCCAGTTCTTGACATTAGCCTTCTAGAGACAGGTGCCTTACAGGGGTATTTGCTCCTAGTCAATACATAATCTCGCCAAATAAATAGCACAGCAATCCACATATGCCACTATGCACCAGAATAATGTTAGCAGAGAGTTTCTGAACAAACAGGATAAATCCAGTGAGCTAAGAATTTGAAAACTGATTTTTCCTTTTTGAAGTAACTAGACAACCCAGACCTTATTGGGTCATCATTTCAAAGATATTTCCTTACCTAAACAGAGAAACAGAATGAACAAGGGCAGGCAAAAAGCAGTGGGAATAGAAGTAAATTTTGACTTCCTGCCAGGTTCCCCATTGACTTTCCTAGCAGACAGCATCAGAAATCTCGTCTTCCCTTTCTTCCTCTTCCTCTTCCTTCCCCTTCTCTTCCCTACCCAGCAGGCAAGTGGTTGGTTGGGAAGGGAGAGAGAAAGGGGAGCAAAGGATTGTAAGACTGGCTGGGAAATTGTCACAAAATGTTGACAATGAAGATCACATGTCTGCAGCAGCAGTCAGTAGCACTAAAGCGATGACAACTTTCCCAAATTTCATTCCTTCGGAAGTCATGGGTCCCTGATTTTGGACACATTTTTAAGCTTATCCCATTTGAGATACTTTGGCTCACAAATTGTTGCCCTCTGTTGAACTATTTCACCCAGTTACAGGTCCTGATAATGAGAGTTTTAGAAGTATGCAGATAAAAATTCATTGGATCTGCGGAGACAGAAAACAACAGTAACAACAAAAACAATGAACTATTTATAGAGAACAATTATCCAAGAACAGAACTTGCCAGGTTTACAGACATGTTTTGCCAGGTTTACAGACAAACTCTCAAACTTCCTAGTTAATATGCCAACAGGACTTCTAATTAAATTTGAAATCCAAATGACCCTGCATTCATCTAATTTGTACTTTGCTACTGGAAATGTGTTTGCTTCTTTTCCAAACAGTTTCATCTACCATAATATTCCTCTGTCTCCCAAATTCACCTGCCTAAGCTAGTAAATGTAAATAAACACATTATCTTCTTGGAGCCCATTATGAGCATTCAATGGTGTGATGGTATGTGGGAAAGACCTGATTCTATTAAGGTAGCTTTACAATAACAGTAGACTTAACTCACCTGTCCATGTTTTCTGTCTGGTCTACCTTATAAAGTTGACAAGGAGTGCCCCAATGTTCTAGCATGATACAAAGGCAACTGAATGTAACTTTGTCATCAAGAAGCAACAGTACCGATTTTAATTTTTCCTAAGGCTGTAGCAACACAGGCTCACACATAGTCACATCAGTCCAAGGTACCATGTCAAGTCAACATGGCTGCCCCCCAGTAGGTCCATAGCTAGGACCCCACTAAGAGCACTTCACTGAAGGCGTGCATAGTTGGTCATTTCTGCATGCAGCTGCAGGCAAGTGTCCATGGTGGTGTTCTTAACGTATGCACCAATCCATTATGATTCACTGAGGAACCTAGCAGTATACAAAACAGGGCATTCTGTGACATTCATCTCCTCATTTTCCAAAGAGTTACACAATCTCCCACACACTGCATGGCATGCTGGCTGAACAGCGTCACTTGTTTCTTTCCGAGGCGTGCGTTTGTTTTCATTAGCCCAAGCAATTCATTAGATGGCCTTTCTAACATTCAAATCAGAATGAAGAATATTCAGAAAGTAATTATACTTTTCAAAGTTTGGCTGTATGTGAAAATTGTATGCAAATCACGGTCTAAATTAGGGTGGCATATCTTTAAGCAGGCTGAGAAGTTGCCCGGCCTGCGTCAGCATCATTGATATGTAATCAACCGAGATGTATGATCCAGCTCCTTACTTAGGCAAATTTTAATGGCAATATTCAAGTAGGTAATTGGTATTTATCACAATGGCTGATGTGAAGAAGCTATAATCTTGTTACGAGTGGAACTGGACTGTCATAAATCAACTCACTACAAGGTTACTGTGAGGCATCAGCATGTTTTGCTTTCCAGATGCTTTTAATCACCTTTTTAAACCTTCACCTGATTTTTTTTTTTAATACAGGCAAATAACCTTCAGCTTTTTGAGTCTCCTTCTCTGAGTGTCTGCAATGGAGGCTCAGATTAAAGACTGGTAAAGTGGTCATTTTCACTTTCCCTGAAATCCATTTACAAGATTTTCTCCCTTCCTTCCTTCCTTCCTTCCTTCCTTCCTTCCTTCCTTCCTTCCTTCCTTCCTTCCTTCCTTCCTTCCTT
>JANHFL010001623.1:114664-126087 GCA_032468155.1 Oxyrhabdium leporinum | reverse complement strand
TCCTTCCTTCCTTCCTTCCTTCCTTCCTTCCTTCCTTCCTTCCTTCCTTCCTTCCTTCCTTCCTTCCTTCCTTTCCCATTCTACACCATAGAACAACAGGAGGAAATACTCAAAACATTTGGCCAGTGAATTTATGACAAGAAAAGTGTAAGTTAGGCTTAAACAATTTTTTTCCACCAGGACTTATCACGGTTTTAAAATTGTACTTTTCATGCTTTAAATGACTTCATGGGGCCATGGTTGTGATGGGGAAAATTGGAGGAAGGACTCTTCTGTGGGATAAAAATCTGGCAAACAAAGAAAGAGTTTAAATGCTAAGAACTCCATTCAGGCAAACAGGTTTTGCTGGCACCATTTACGCAAGCGACGGCTCTCGTAGCCTGCCCATCTGAAACAGAGAGGCTGAGTTAAGAGTTAGCCCTCAGAGACGGAAAGATCTAAAAGGAGACTGAAGCCATTAGCTTCTCTTCTGATGTTCTCCTGCAATGGGTTTCAAAAATGGGAAACAGACCCTGAAATCAAGTGCTGCAGATAGGGACCAATTGGGAGGGGCCTAATAGACACTGAGGCCCTATGAGGAATTCTCAGCTTTGATTGACAGGCAGCCCTCCGCCAATCAGAAAGCTCATTCCAGATCCCAGGAGGCAGAGAGAGAGAGAGAGAGAGAGAGAGAGAGAGAGAGAGAGAAAGATTTTGGCGGGAAATTTGACCGTGAGGAGTAAGAAAGAAAAGACTACTCGATTTTTTATCGTTAGTTATGAGAGACAGTTGTTTGTTTGTTTGTTACCAGCCTTTGTTATTTTTACAAATAACTCGAGACGGCAAAGAGACATAATATTCCTTCCTCTTTCTATTTTCCCCACAGCAACAACCCTGTCGAGTGGAGTGGGGTGGGCTGAGAGAGAGTGAGTGACTGGCCCGTGGTCAGCCAGCTGCAAGGACGTGTCTTTTCAGTTTATAAATAGGATCCACTTCCTCAAGGCATGCATGAAGATCCTTACAGCTTCCTTGGTCCCCTAGTGGAGGCTGTTTAGAGATCAATTCTTTGCAGAATGAGCTTTAGTGGGCTCCCTCCACTTAGGTGGGGAGAATGCCAGCAGGCAGCAGGGCTGCGTGACAGAACCGAACTGCCAGTTAGGCTTCCCAGAACGCCTTGCAAAGCTGGCCTATCAAAGGCATTGTGGGGCATGAATGGGGCAGCTTAGGCTTAGTCACTCAGCATGCACCAAGCCCTGGAGAATATATGAATATATATTAATAATGAGTTGGCTAGAACAAACATCAGCAATAAAGTCTACTGTGGTGTTTAGCCCTAGAAGCTGCCAAAGGCAGCCAGATGTGAAGGTTGTTTCTGTTTGGTCTCCTGTTCTTCCTGGGATCCAGCTAAGATACCCAGTGGGTTGACTTTTACTTTACACACCAGGATGGATAGATAATTTTCTTCTGCTATGCCACAGCCCAAGAGTAAAGAAAAACAGACTGGATTCTACCTCATTGCTAAGCTTCCCCTAAGAGGCATTTTTTAATCCAAGCTAGGAAGCATCCTCTAAAGCCTGAGGCTAGGTATAAAGTCGTAGGCTACTACATTTGTTTCGTAGGCTTTGATCTCCTCTTATCCTTCTGACAAAGACCTTTGCCTGTATATTTGAGCTGGAAGTTTTAGAGCACCCTCCCCAGTGTCTTGCGATGGAAGGGATCCAATTTTGCTCCAAGGCATCTGCAAATAATTTTAGAACCCAGGTTTATTTGATCTTTCCATTGGGGAAAAGAAGGGAAAGAGAAGAGAGAAAATTCGATGAAAAATAAAAGATAAGGCAGATTAGAGAACTTGACTTAGCATTGGTCTCCTAAAAAACTGGTTGTTCTGAGAACAGAAGCCTAATAAGGCTGGAAATGGTGCAAAAGCATGATTCAATCAAAAGTGTATGAAATTTGTATGGTAACTCAAGAGAAGGAGTTTTGCAAAATGGCTCCTGCTTCAACTTGTCCCTCCACTCCCACCTGCTTACTAGCTTTACTTCACTGAAGCTGTTTGAACACATTTTCTTGAGAGAAAATATCATTGGATTCACTTCTTATTAAGAAGATGTAGGAGTGCAATATTTTGGATTTCTCATGATTACTCCAAAATCATGCAAGGAACAGGCTTTAAACAAAGAATTAGCAAGTCAAGGCCTTTCGGGGACACACAAGCCCCCCCCCAACTATTTTTGTGGTCCCCAAAAGCAATCAGTGTAGTGTAGTGGTAAAGATGTTGGGCTTTAACCAAAGAGAGTCAGTGTCTAGTCCACTCTCATGGAAACTCACTAGGTGACTTTGGGCCAGTCATTCTTCCATTCCTGTCTACCTCAAAGGGTTGTTGGGGGGATACACTGTGTATCACCTTAATCTCCCTAAATGAAAGCCAGGATTTATATAAATCTAAAACATAAATACTGTAGTTACCAGAACATGGTGGAATATTTTGTGCTAATTTGAGGTGGGAAAGACATCAAAATTATAATTTATGCTTCAAAGCATGAGCAACATAGATTTTAAAAGAAAGTTTCTTAAATCCAGGGAAAGAACGAGATTTGGCCTTGGTCCTATTTATGACATGGACCTACCTACTATAATAACAATATTATAGTGTGCCATCTGGCCACTCAGTGCTTACTCTCTCCTATTTGAAATCTCTCAGTCTATTTTCAAATAAAGTATGTTTATTTTTGGGACCTAGTCAATATATTTGTGCAAACACTGGATCTGTACAGCTAAAATGTTTAATAATTGTCTGCATGTCTCCCCAGTCAGCCCTAACAAATAATTTGGATATCTAGGGGTGGTCCAAGAAGCCTCCTTCAAGTTGAGAGATGGATCTGCCAGGCAAGGTGGGAAGAGGAATCATTCTTCCTTATCCAGACCTTTTTTATGACAACACCATCCCGATCTGCCAGGCATAGGCATCCTTCTGAGGGCACCTTCAACATGGTGGATATATTGTATAAGTCTGTTGTCGCTATCTGTAAGGCATCTCAGTGGCCATTAAAAATGTATTGCTGTAGGGAGACTTCAGAATGAGAGATGCCTTAAGTGCAGCAAAGAAACTGGTCTCAGCAGAAGATCAGAAAGGCATTTTGGCCCATTTTATCACGCACCTACATTCATTGTCCAAAACAACTGTTTCAATGCAACAATTGCAATCCATCTTGCTCCTAATTGTCTTCTCTTTTCTTCTACCTTTCCCAGTATTATACAGTTCTAAGAGATCTAGATCTTAGCATAACATGTCCAAAATATGATAATTTAAGACTTGTGTGCCTTGAGAAAAGAACTCTGGATAGACTTGTTCTATGATTTGTTTATTTCCTTGCTTATTTATGGTATTCGCGAGAGTCTTCTCCAATGTTGAAAAGCGTCAATATGTTCTCTGTCCTGCTTCTTCAAAACCCAACTTTCACTTCCATAGATTGCCACAGAGAAAACCATTACTTGCATGATTCTAATTTGTTTTAGGAATAGACAAATCACAGCCTTTTCTAAAGCCTTCTGCTACATTACCAAATGCTAATCTAATGTATTTCTTGCCTGCTAGTCCCTTCATTGCTGATAGTTGAACCTAAAAGGCAGAAAACACTTCAATGTCAGCATTAAGACTGGCTGCTGTACCTATTGTCATTAGTTTGTTCTTCTCTACATTCAATCTTCATCCCAATGTTTTTCACTTGCTCTTTGACTTTCATTACTAGAATTGCATTTGCATCTTCAGCTATCAGAGATGTGTCATCAGCATAGTGTAGGTTATTGATTAAAACTTCCTCAGTTTTAAAACTGGAGCTCATCTTCTTTCAATTCAGCCTCCTTCAGCATGTATTCAGAATGTAGGTTGAATGAATCAGGACAGAATGTGCAGCTTTGTCTCATTCCTTTACCAGTCTAACGCCATTCTATTTTACTATGTTGTTTAAACTTCAGAATAGAACAGTATGTACAAATAGCTTTTGAAGTTCTTCAAACTATCTATGGAAGGGAGAAGAGAAAAATTCTAGGCTCTCTCAGTGGTGAGACTTGTGGTGAGCATAGCAGTGGCTCTGCTTTACTCATGTGCCATGCCAGCATTTGATAACTTTTTATCCTAATTTGAATTATCTTACAAAATGCCCCCTTCCTTGGATGATAATGAAATTTTCTTCATTGAATTCCAAGCTTAATAAACCAGTCCTTTTGCTTTCAGGGGCCCTCGTGACTTTTGTATTTGGCATAGCCTTTCTTTTTTATCTAAAAGTTCTGTCCAGAGCATACCCGTGTGTGATGGCAAGATTTTTTTTTCTTTTTTACTTTCTTCTCTTCTATTGATCTTGCTGGCCCAGCAGGTGTTGGCAGATTGGCCACTATTCTCTAACCTCCACAAAGGTTTGAACAACACACTTTTCTGAGTCCCTGGAGTGACTAAGTAGATGGTGGCTGATATGAAAATAATTCACTTTTGTAAACGTCTCTTTAAAATCTATCTTTTTATGTTGGCCCTATCCACTAAACTCCCCCAACAAGTCTATTTTCATGGGATTATTATTTTTTTACTGGTTTTACTCTATTTTATTCTGGAATTATGTTATTGTTACTGTAAATGCTTTTAGATTTTCTGAAAAGAGATGTGATATAGCAATACCTTTTGAAAAGAAGAAATAAACAGGTAAATCATCACTTTAAGGAACAGATGAATTTTCTGGACCAAGTCCACCTCACTCAGGGTGTTTTGTTAGAATCTTAGCCATGTTCCAGCAAAAATTAAACAGCAGGATGCTGTTTTCCTCCTGTCCATTCCTGCTTAATATAGTGTTGCACCAACACTATATTTGGTAAAGACATTTCATCCTATAACTGTGGAGCAAAATTTGCCAGAATAAATTGGCTGGGTTTATTCAGTACATTAAACTAGTCCCTCCAAAACACATCCCACTACAGTACTGTCACCTCTAACTCTTGGTCAAAATCAATCAAGTTTAATATTTTGGGTGACTGTGGCCACTGGTTTGTAACTGATCTAGTTAACCGTATTGTGTGAAAACAGCTAAGGAGGGGAGAGAAGACCTGCATTTTTCCTTCTATGGATTTTTAGAGGCAATTTATTCGAGGATGCAAAGGCTAGAGAAAAAGATTAGTTTAATGATAGTGCAACTCAGGCCATGTCAAAATAGCATAGTTTAAAAGTTCAGTGTTGTGGGCCAAGTCATGTTGCCAGTTCTAAGCAAAAGATCCAGTTGGCAGTAAATTGAAGTTTCCTTTCCTGCTTGTGTGCAGCTGGGAATAGCTCAGGCAAAGTAGTCTGTTTCTCTCCCTCCCCCTCCCTCAATATTCCACTCACAGCATTAAGCTTTAATCCCATTAGGAGATTTGTAGCATATCCAGCCTTCGATAGAGAGATAGCTGCAGAGCCTGACAGAGTTTCTGCACTGATATCTGAAACTCACATGGTGCAAAGCTATTTGAAAAACCATATTCTTCCTGATCTCCTTACCTTACTTTCCCCTCTATCTGCTTTCCTGGAGTGAATCTCCTTTCCCTCATGCCCAGTTATGTTTAGTATCCAACTTTACGAAGTGCTCATATGAATTTGCTGAAATAGGCTGTTAACTTCTTCACCAAGTGTCAGAGTCTGGCATGTGGAAACAAAACAGGAAAATAAATAAATATTAAGGTTATCCCTTCCTTCCTTCCTTCCTTCCTTCCTTCCTTCCTTCCTTCCTTCCTTCCTTCCTTCCTTCCTTCCTACCTGCCTACCTACCTACCTTCCTTTCTTCTATATTTGCGCCAACTTTTAAGTTATAAGACTGTTGCTCCTGGGAGACAATTGCTCCGAGCTAGCACAACTGGTTTTCACAGCACTATTTCTCAAAGTGCCAACTTTTTAGGTCTTCCAGTAGTCATTAGCCACTCTGGAATACCATACCTTCCTTGAGATTCACATAGTGCCCTGAAAGCATTTTGTAAATCCTTGAAGATTTGGATGTTCCCCAGGGCATGGCATCTAGAATCTGGGGGAAATTGTCAATATGCTTCTGCATTTTTGTAGGGTTTGAATAGGCTTTGCCTTGGGTGCCATTATTTTATTATTAATAATTTAATACTTTGCTGTACACCAGGGGTGTCAAACTCGCAGCCCATGAGCCAGATGCATCATGTGCTGCCCCCTCCCCCAGTTTAGCGAAGAGAAAAAAAAGTCCCAGTACGTCACATGACGCTGCCGTGACGACACGAGCTTGACACCCCTGCTGTACACCATCTGGATTCCTTCTCTGAGGGAGGTGGGTGCTTTAGAAGTGTGAAAAATAAATAAAATAAATAATTGTTGCTGAGGAATGGTTGCATTGGGTTGGATTTTCACTTTATGTTCTCTGCCCAGAGTCACAGTTGCAAGATAGGTAGCCATATAAATTTATATAATAAATAACTAATAATAACAACAGCTTGATGGGAAGGGTATGATGTGTTTTTATGCTGTATGTATTGGTTGTTGTGAGCTGCCTAGGATCATTAAATAAATAATAATAAATACAACTTTTAAGAATGGGGGGGGTCTATGTTGGACTCTATTTGCTTATTTGTATGTGGCTTCAGTCATATCAAAAACTGAACAGCTTACATTCTCAATTTAGCAACAAGGTTAAAACGATAAACACAATGCAGTTTATGCTTGTTTCAGCCTTCTGGTTTGCAGCATCCATTTTTATTTAATTAAAATGTTCCGAACAAAATAATAAAATTTGCAGAGCAGGAAGCTGGACCCACTCAAGGATTGAGTGGGCAGGCACCTAGCCCCTTCTGGGTACTACAGGAGGGGTTAGAAGTTCATATTTTATCCCATTTTATGACTTGAGGTATTCTTTGTCTTATCAGCTACCTGGAATTATAAAAATGAATACATTGAGGAAAAGAGAGCGGAGAAGGAATTAAAATATTATAATGTGAATTCCAACATATTATCTATTCCGACAGTGCCGATTGTTGCCAATTTGCATTTAGCTACTGCATGTAACGGAAAAGTTTCTTCCATCTGGTACATCCATTTATCCTATAGCACACTCTTCTCTACTTAAAAGCCAAGAGAGTCACATGAGAAAAATATATTTATCTTAAAGTAGGTTATCGCTATTTCAAAATACACCTCAGCAGCTGCAGTAAATGAAATACTCAGTTACTGTACCAATGTGCCATTAAAGATACACACATTCAGATACATGTGCAGCACCCACAAAATGCAGTCAAATCCCCACCCAGAGACTGAATTAGTAATAGTCTCAAGGAGACATGCTCGTGTCCCATAGCTTATTCATAAACTTCCCAAAATTGTTGAAGTATTGAACAGCCCAGAACTAATAATAATAAATAAATAGCACTGTTCTAATTTAATGTTCACGCATCACCATTTATGTTAGAAATGAAACCATCTGTCAGCTCTTAGTAGTCCAAACAAGAAGCACAAGCACAAACCCTAACCCTAACCACTGCTAATGTTCAGAGTGAGGTTTGGATTCTGAAGAACAAATTTTATCCATAGCACTGGCAAAAAACAAGAACTTGGGATCTCCATTTACCATTGGTGGCCTTCAAACAAAATCCAGCCACCCGACATGAATTGCTAGGACAAGGGGAAAAAATAATAACTAAGAACCGCAATACCTAATGACACAGATCAACTTAAATGGGATATTCAGCTTGCATCTCCCACGTCTGGACACTATGTGCCTGGATATTGCTGTAGAAAAATTGAAAATTAAAAATTGTGCAGGGAGAAGAAAAAGACATTTCTTGTAGGAAAGTATTTTAAAGGAACGGGAAATTATTTTAAAGGGGCAATATTAAAAGCACCGTTTCCCCAATCTGCCACCTATTGCAATAGGAATTATTTAGCCACACCCTTTTCCTAGCTGCTGGCTTTCTAATGCAGTTAATTCTCAAGACTGTGATTTCTTTAACTGGTTGGTTTCCATTTTCATAAATGAGCCTCAAATCATCTTAAACACTCATATTTCTCCTCACCTGGGTTCTAGAGGGCGGGTGTAGGTTAGCTATTTACCTATCAAGATATGTGCCATTTTTTGTTCTGTGTGAATTACATCTGCAAAGCAGTAAAGTGTTATGTATTTGCAAGCCCCATAATCTTTAAAAGCACAGTGATGCATGCCTCCGATGAGAAAAGAGCTTCCATCCAGTATGTTAATAGACAGCATTAGGGCTGTAATGAAAAGCACTTGAGACAAGTAAGCCCCTATCAAAAGCTGAGTAATAGGGTAGCAAAGAATGATTCATAATAGACCTCCTCTATACAAAGATATTAAGACGTCTGCATTAGTTCAGAGTTTTTTTCGCTCTAACAGCTGCCTCCTTTCTCTGATTCAAATAGGAGTAGGGTACTGTTCTCCTGTTACCTCCCCTTTCCACCTACTAGCTTCTGCGTGTCCTCTTTGAAAAGCACAGAAGCAAACACAACAGCAATGAGGTCATTACCGTTGTGCCCTCACGAAGCCACTACTGGCACAGTGGTGGGTTTGTGTGAAGAGATGATTATCGGTAGATAAGTATCTTTGTCAATACCTCCTGCATTTCTTTCTCTTTGAATAACCAAGGATCTGTCCTGCCTCAAGACAGAACGCTATCTGACAAAAGAGGATTGACAGCCTAGGAACGTTTTACATCACAATCCAAGGTTGGAAGAACTTTTTGAAATGGGAGGAACCGCACCTTTTTAAACAGAAAAAAAAAACACCTGTTCAGCCTTCCAAGGCCCTGGAATTTCTAGTGACACCAGGGCGGAGCAGTGAGGGATTTTCTGTACTTTTGCTCATTTTCGCAGAGGTTGGGGATTTTCTTTAATAAATAGGACAATAAACCTTTCAACAAGTTAATGCACCTACTGTATTTTATTTGCTATTTCTTTCTTTTTTTTAAAAAAAAAAAAGGCAAAATCCAGACTTCAAGTCTCTGTGAACACAAAAACCAAGTGGCCCGTGGATAGCACGCTCCCATCGTATGCAATGTATTAATCGTTAACATTTCACAACTCTGGGTTGTTTTTGTTCCAACAGATCGACATAGATGCTGCTTTGGGCACTCTTATTTTAGGACACACATTAGTCAACTCTTTGTTGTAAAGGCCATAGTTTGTGAAAATGCTACAAAGCAGGTATACAACTGCTGTAGCTTGTTACCGTCCCTTTCACGTCTCACCCTCCCTATTCACTTCTGAGCTCCAGAGAGCGAGCAGGTCAGAAAGTAGCCTCTTTTTTTCCATTTGGGAAGTTGGGGAAGGGGTGTTTGAAATGCAGAATGAAAACTTTATCACCTGCAGAGGCTTCCCCCCCCCCATTAAAAATTGATTACTCTCCTGCCCCAAATATCGACTTGGGTTCTCCTCCACCTTCTTGCGGAATATAGCATGAAAAGCAGCCCTTGGACCCATGAAATCCCCACTCCTGCTCTAAAGTTACAAGGAGCTTTGATGCAAAGAAAGATCTAAGAGCAATTCTCCCACTAGGTAAGTTGAGGCAGCATAGTAATAACTGCTGAACCTTGACCCACCAGGGTTAAATCAGGATTGAATAAGGGTTGATACCAAGCAGGTAGTAGAAGAGAGACATTTGTCAATGTGTCTTTTGGTCAAACACAGCCACATCACGCACAAGTCAAAATAGACATAGCAGTTAAAATTGACAAGATAATGATTGACAAAGGGTTTTATTTGATCTGTATTTTCAAGCAAACTCACCTCTGCTGCCCTTCCAAATACTGTATGTGACTAGAAGCATACTAATTTTTTTTTTATTCTGCTCTCCGCTCAAAAAAAAGCGCCTACCCAATGCTTTCAGCATTGCAACCTACATGGCACGATTAAAGAAAATTGTAGATAAAAGGCGTGCTGTATGTATGTGTGCATGCACCCTTAATTCACTAACTGCAGTGGAAATTGGATGGAATAGGCATAATTGAATGCAAATGAAACTGGCATGGTTTGGAAACTGATTCATCCAGCCCTACCGAAAGTGATATAAAGGGGTCTCACTAAGCACTCCAACCAAACCCTAGAAGTCAAAAAAAAAAAAATGAAAGCGCTATCTGAGAGCAATTATCATCACCGATGATTCATACCCCTTTTTTCCTTCCTTCCATTCTTAGCCAGTTTATCTGTGCCATGTCAAATTACAAGTGGAGATAAACAGCAAAACTGAGTCCTATTTCTTTTTGTTAAATGCAGCCGTCACAGGGTGGGAGAGAGAGTCTTTCTCGCCAGCACACAAACATTCTTCCTTCTATCTGCGTCGAGCAGAAACAGCTTGTGAGCAGGAGAGCAGGGAAAATAAAACAGCAGCCAGAGTTTCAAGTTGAAAAAAAAAAAGAGGGAGGGATGGAGGGAGGAGAGGGAGGCAAATCTTGCTTTTTGCAGTTTGCTGGCTTTTCAGAAGAAAAAAGCAGGCATGGCCTTGATTTATTAATTTATCCCACCTAGATTCACCAATGATGGACTTTTAGAAGCAGGAACATTGGCTAATGCTGGATTTAGAACCAGAAACTGTCAAGCAGGAATTAGGTGTGATACAAGCCATATTATTTGATAGGTGGGTAGCGGGGGATGACTTTCATCTTTAAAGCCACAGGTGATCTTTAGCCTAGTTCCAAAAGGACTCCGCAAATGAACCATTCAGACTTCTGGTAAAAAAATTGCTCTCCTTTCTCTGGAAGTGTGTTGTGTGGGAAAAAGAGGGAGACAGAGGAAAAAATAGGTGGCCCCACTAATTTTCGGTCCTTGCTCTAGTCCTCAACAACGGAGCCCAAATTTTCTGGTGCTAAGTGAGACAGCTGTTAAGTGAGTTTTGCACCATTTAATGATCTTTCTTGCCACAAGTTGTGAAGCGAATTACTGCAGTTGTTAAGTTAGGAACATGGGTGTTCAGGGAATCTGGCTTCCCCGTTGACTTTGCTTGTCAGAAGGTCACAAAAGGGGGAATCACATAATCCGGGGACATTGCAAGAGTCATGAATATGAGTCAGTTGCCAGGCATCAGAATTTTGATCACGTGTCCCTGGGGGGGCGGGGGTGTGTGTGCTGCAATGGTCGTACGTATGAAAACGGTCATAAGTCACTCTTGTCAGCGCCGTTGTTACTTCAAATGTTCACTAAACGAATAGTTGCGAGTCCAGGGCTACCCATATTCATGCAGGTTTCAATTCCAGCTCCCAATTGGCCTGAAGCCTATCCGAACAAGACCTTGAAATTAAAAAAAAAAAAAGATAGCCATACTAGCTTTAGAAGTAGCATAAAAGTATGATCAAATGTGGTTTTTTTCTCGGACAAAGTGGAAGGATATGCTTCCTTTCCTATTGATGTTAAATATGTATCTCTTTTCACCCGTCTACAGCATCTCCCGCCCAGCCTGTTGAGCACTGCC
>JANHFL010001623.1:91413-104734 GCA_032468155.1 Oxyrhabdium leporinum | reverse complement strand
ATAATAATAATAATAATAATAATAATAATAATAATAATAATAATAATAATAATAATAATAATAATAATAATAAAAATCAACTCGTTTGAGCCGTGGTGCTGGAGACGGCTCCTGCATATTCCTTGGACAGTAAAGCTGACCATCAAGCACGTACTAGAGCGCTTAACACCAGACCTGTTACTAGAAGGAAAAATCACAAAATTGTGTCTCACTTATTTTGGCCATGTATGCAGGAGAATTGACTGGTGAAAGCAATTATATTGGGAAAAGTTAGTGGTAAAAGGAAGCCAGGCTGCCAAAAAAACACGATGACTGGACACCATCAAGGCTGACACCATCCAGAGTATAGAAATATTTAACGAAGTAGTGCAAGATCGTAAGACGTGGAGTGACCTGGCCCATAGAATCACCAAGAGTCAGACATGACTGAATGGATAACATCACCATCAGGGAATTCCATAGTTCAGTTCAGTGGTGGGATTCAGTTGGTTCGCACCAGTTCAGTAGAACCAGCAGATAACTTTTTGTGCAGTTTGGCGAACTGGCTGAAGCCCTGCCCTGCCCCCTTCCCTCCTAGCCACTCTTCACCAGCCGGGTGTGACAAGTGGCTGGAGGGGAGGAGTGAGGCTGGGCTGGGCATGGCGAAGAGACGCCAGGAGAGACGAGGCGCCCCTCGACGTGAGTGATGTCAAGTTGGCCACGCCCATCCAGTCACATGACCACCCAGTCATGCCTACCCAGCTATTCATTTGGGCAGATGACTGGTTGTTAAATTATTTGAATCCCACCACTGGTTCAGTTCCATAAAAATAGTAGCACAAGAATGAAAACAATTGACAATGAAGACGAAGGCTTCAGCTCGCTTTTCTCAAAATCCCACTTCCAGTCCTTCTTGCATCTTGCCAAAAAAAGTCATAAAGGGGATTGTTGTGGAAGGAGAAAATGGAGAAATCCCACTTGCTCAGTGGCTGTTGCAGCTTGGTTTCTTCTGCTGCTATGCCTAGAGCAGTGTTATTTCCTCTGGGGCTTGCCTTGGGCCAGAGACACAACATCAAATATCAGCTAGAAACATCTTTCTCTCCACCCTCACTTCTTCTGACTCTTGCACTTTCCTGCCAGGAGTCACAAGGGCCTTCTTGGTCAACAGCTTCCATAAAAGGATAGTTTCAATGCTAGAGAAGCGTTTGAGCACTCTAAGAAAAGAAGGATCATAGAAGATGTTGCGTTGTGTAATCCCCTCTGGGACGTAGCATTAAAATTGGCAGAGGTAAGGGAGGATTCAAGAACATCAGAAGATCGTTGCTAAGCTAATTGTTCATTTTCCAACCAGATGTTTGCCATGAAGTGGCCCAATTCCATCCTGAAAGGCATGTAAAAGTCAACTGGTAAAATGGAATCCAGATACTGGAATTGGCAGAGTGATGGACTTGTTGGGCAATTCCCCGTAAGCGTTGGGTGTGTCTCAAGGCGGGAAAACAAAATCTTTCATCTGAACTAGATGTGTGGCAGATTGCTCAAGTGGGTGTAGGAAGAAGAGGTTGAGAAATTGTTTAGGGGAACTAAGGACAAGAACTAAACTGGTGTCAATGCTGGGATATGCACACAGTCCACTTTGTCACCAGAGATATAACTAGTTTCTTTGTCAAGCACAGGAAATCAGCAGTCCAGGCAATTCAAATGAATACAGGTTCTTTGTATGTTAATGCTCTCTGCAAGAATCTGAAATACTAAGGTTCAAAGCAAATTGTTGGTAGCTAACAGTCAACAGAATTCAAGATGGGATGGACTTAGATCTCTTGTGGGTGCGAAGGGACTCAAGATTGATGATGCATTCGATCCCTCCCTCGGGCTCAGCCTGGCCATCTTCTACATCCTTGTTGGAATGATAATAGCAGTTGGATCAACATTACACTGGAATTAAAAAATATTAATTCCCCGATTGTGTTCATTCATGTAGACGAGGGAAAGAAAATGGAAGATTTGCCATTGGAGCAAACAAGAATGATTCCAAGTTGTAATTCAGTTCAAAGATATTTGCTGTTGCTCTCAGATGAATATCCTATTCCAACATGATGAAAGCGTCTTCCTTACTTTATGTGGGATTGTCCTTGGGAGAGAGGAAGAAAAACCATACTCTAGACAACTATCATGCAAAAGTATGACTCTGGAGAAACTGAAGGGGCATGGGAAGCACCTCTGAGGGGACCCTCCCTAGTTTTCTAGAAAGTAAAAGGAAAGGAGGGGAAAAATACTTTCAGAGTTGCAAAATTCTGTTATTGTAACCTCAGAATAAAGGTGGTGGTAGAACCCATGGTCTGTGCTTCTTGCCTGGACTACCTCAAAGAGCTGGCATTACAGTTTTTAAACAGTTTTCTATTGGACCATCTACACTGAGGTGTATGTGTTGAATTAAGCTCCTTCAACATGATGTATGCAAAGATGCTGAATCAGAGAAAGATATTTTGCTTTCAGATTCAAATTGTTTCTGAATGAAGTTAGGTCTCATTAAAAAGCGTGGTGGGTTAGATAAAGCCATATTCTGAAGTGGGATATCTTTTTGGCTTGGGAAAACAATCAGAAACAAAGCAGATCCACCATCAGATGAAAACAAAGAGAATTTCGAAGAATGCCATCCTGTTGGAAGGACCACTGGCAGCCTTCGCCACTAATGAGGCTGCTGTGATCAGCTCTATGCAGTCTCCATTAATTAATTAATTGATTATCAATCTAGCAAATGTATGTATTTCCTTCTCAATCATCCCCTGTGTGTTAAATATCTCCTTAGCTATGTTGACACCAAGTCAAGTTCACACCAAGCAGAGCTATGGTTTCAAATGCAACAAAGGCATTCAGAGGCACCCACAGTTCTATCAACCAAATGCATATTTTCCTGGGATTAAAAAGCTGGCAGATTCCAGGATAAGATGCAGCCACTTTAAGGGGTGCCAGTAAGGTGTTCTCTTTGTGACCACACATGTTTCAAAAGACCTTTTCATTTTCAGAGTCAAAGTGATGCACAGTCCTATTAAAGACCTAATGGCTGTATTTCTGCCACATGCTCAGCTTGATTAATGTCTTAGTATGTATCTTAGTATGTATCTTAATATGCTTGCAAAGTCAAGCTTTTGGTTAATCTATGATTTGGTGTATTGTACAAACCCTGAAAACGCACTCATTCAGTAACCAGTTTAAGCATTTTATGTGACCCCCGGCCAATATTATACAGCTGCTTTAAAGAATAAATGATGAAGGGACAGACCCAAAGCAAGGCTTCTTTGCAGTGGCTGGGATGCTAAGATCTTATGTTACAAGATTCCTTTATCCCAAGCCACCTATAAAATGAGTCTCCCCCCCCACACAAAGTAACAAAGATTTGGGGTGTCCAAAGTTGTGATTCAGATAAAGACTAATTCCAATATGTCATCTGAATTGTTAAATTAAGCTGATAAAAAATGTGAGTGCACGTACAAGCACACAGGCGTGCATAGGAGTCTAGTGAATCTGCTAATTGAGTTGAACTTATCCAGTTTGATCCATTGAATCAATTCAGCAATTCAGCTTGAAGATTCAATTTGAAAGGTTGATTCAACAGAATCACCTCTGAATCGAAGCCACAAATTAAACCTCTGCATATGCCTAATAACTATTAATGTGCTTGCTGGTCACAAAAATTGCCTAAAAAAACCAAGTGATTGGGTAATCAACATTCTTATTTGAAACAACATCAAGGCTATTAATCCCAATTGTGTCACATAAGGGAGAAGGACTTGTCTGCAGCAGGAAGCTATGGCTCATATATTTGAAATGCCAGAAGTCAGGAGTTGGACACAAGCATGTCTCGATTTTGCTTTAAAAAAATATCTCTGTTAAACCTAGTTAAGGACTTGTACAATACTATAAATTTTGTGTGTATCCCAACTAATAGAAAGAATGCCTGTTGTTGTTGTTTTTGCATTTGTGGTCAGAGGGGATAATTGGGGGCATGACAGGAAAAGAAAGTAACACTTGTTGCCCATTTGGCATAACGTGGTTATTTACCTTGTAGACAGATTGCCCGCCTTGGCATAACAGGCTGCCCAGAACATCTGTCAGCGTTCGTATCATGCTGAGTTATGAATCTTGGCTCTCTGAATTCTTAACTTCCCTTCTCAGGAGAATCAGTTTATTTAGCAAGAATGGACACACACCCAAGATTTGTCCGTTGCAGTACAGGTCAAGGCTTCAGACCAAGTTGGTTGATTAAACTCTCTTCCCTTAGGCACAACAGGTCAGATCATAGATTTGCTACAGAGAATTAGGAAATCTATACTGCTTACAGAGAAGTTGACCATCAAGCACCCTGCTTTCAGTGGAGGTTGGTTTCCAGATTGGTAAACTGGACCTCGCCTCCCTGCTTTTCGGAGTCAACCGTTGCGTAGCAGCTGCTTATTTCTCAACTTTGGCAGTTTGGGGAATGTACCTCTTGTTTTGCTCTGCTTCTTCTCCTACCCCCTCATTCCCATGCAGGAAGTCCAATTATACTATGGGGTGTTTTCACAGCACTGATTCCCAAAGCTGCCCCATGTGATTCAGTCAGGAGAAGTGAGTGGAATTGACAAGTCCGGATGCATTCCCACAGCCAACCCCAGCGGAGGCTTTTTGCTAAACTCCCTTCAACGCCGAACAAAATCAAAACCCAGAAAGTATTGTTGCAAGCAGGCTGAGCTATAAGCAAATCAGGCTATTTTCCTTTTGTTTATTAACTTATGAATGTAAAAACCCTGCCACTGCAAGCTCTGAAAAGCAATAAAAACAGGGCTGCCATCTCTGGAGGCTGAATTTCTCAACAACACCACAACACAAAAGGAAGACAGGATGGTGAGCAGAGAGAAGGGGCCAAAGAGCAAAATCAATCACCACTTCTTAAAATGACATGAGTGGTTCTTATAATAACCAGCTGAGTGATTCTGTAAAAATGTCTTAACTTCTCCTCTAAAGCAACAAGGCATGTTTGCTTGTTTTTAAAAAACAAGAAAATCTACATGATGCAATAAAGATGCTATTCATTCTGGAATGATCAGCTTGTGTGCATGTGTGAGTGTGTATGTGTGAGTGTGTATGTGTGTATCTGCGTGTACCTGCACATGCAAAGGAACGGCTGGCAAAGGTTGGGGAATGTCTTTTGTTAGCAGAAGCAGCCAATGCAAATGTGCCAAACAGGTTCCCTTTTGCCTGCACCCCCCCCCCTAAAAAAATATAAATGCTGGCATGAAAGCCAGTTCCAGAGGTTGGCTGAGTTCTGCCTCTCATTAAGGCTGGCTTCTGGTGCTGCAGCAGGAGGACTGCAAGCGAAGGACCCTCACATGTAAAACAAGCATGATAATGATGTGCTCCCTGCCCACCCTTCTGCCTGTGCCACATGTTCCACTGATTGAGTTAGCTGGCTCATTTCTCTGCAAAGGAAGTGCCAAGCATTGATGACTCCAGACAAGTAACCTGGGCACAGTGAGGCACTTATCCTCTTTTGGAGTGTGGGGAGGGGTGAACCTCTGGGAACAGATGTGTAAGAGCACTTGGCAGGCTTCAGCAACTGCTGTAATGTGACAGGAGCATGACCCATCCAGGATCTCTTTGCAGAGGCCGTGATCCTCGAAGGTAGAAGCTCCCGGCTATGATGCAGCAATCAATTCTGAGTGTCACATTTGTTAAGGACAATGACACTCTCCTGTTTCTAGGAGAGAGAAAAAATGGTGAATCCATCCATCTATTCCAATGCCTTTGCAACAAATGATGAAATAATTTTGCAAAGCGATTTAATTTCCTCCTGGGAATTAAGGCCCATCAGAAACATCTCTTACCATCCAGCCAGTGCAAATAGCTGAGGAGATGCCGCAAGGCAGAAATGCACCTTAATGTAGCAGATTTTTCTTCTTCACAAAATTAAATCCAGATGTCATTCTTTTATTTAAATGGATACCTTCTGTCCATTTTATACCACCCAACCTGGAAGCCTCAAAGCAGAGAGCAAAACAACCTGGAGATCTCATTAAATGATAGTTGAAGATCAATGGAAACCAATGGCAGGTTAATTCTGCTTGCCATAAGTATCTCTGAGTCTCTCATTTACATATAATATTAACCCCCTCATGTAATTTATCTGGTTTTAGCTTGGCATTAAAACAAGCTCACCCACTCTGGCTTAGTGCAGGAGTGACCATGTTCTGAAACTTCCTGGGGTCTTCAGTTTCCTGGAAACTCCCATAATTGTTCCTGCAAAATAAATTTTTAAAAACCCCAAATCTGGTTACACAATTTTTGCAAGTGTTTCTAAAAATGAGTATTACAGGTATTATTTTATGCCACCTGCCAATCGTACCTAGGCTTCAACCCACCAAACCTACAAGATTAAGAGTAGGGGAAACAGGAACAAAATCACCAACTTTTCCACCTGTTATTGCATCATGATCAAACTCCAAGCTGAGAAAATCTTCACATGCCAGAAATTCAACCCTGGAACTAGAGAACATTAAAACCTGTATAGACCTGAGACTGCCAGAGAGCTTTCTTTGTTGCAAATGAGAATATATACAGAGTAGACATCCTTCTTGAATATCTTATTCTTGACTATGAACATTTTGAGACAGCCTTTTCATGCCAGAATGAGACAACTTGCTGTGGCCAGCTCACCCTGGGATAACTTGCCATGGGACAATTCAACAACTGACAATTCAACAATTATTCAAGATAACAGTATGGCTGATATTCACCGATGGCATCTGTATTTCCAAAACTGGGGATCTAACACTCACTGGCTTGTTTTTTTCTTCCTATCAAGTTTTTACAGAGACCTGGGGACTATTTAATTCCTTCTTTTTACCTGTTAAGATGCAATTGCCATGTTTGGAAATTCTCCTTCCATCTCTAGAATGTCCCAAAGGTGCTTTTTCAGTAGGCAACTGGACTTCCTTGTTTTTTCTTTGAAGACATTTTGCTTCTCAATCAAGAAGCTTCTTCAGCTCTGACTGGATGGTAGTGGGGAATGGAAGGATTTATATTCCTTGCAGACAGTTGGTCATTTGCATCCTTTTAGAGGGTCGTTGAAGCACTTGGGGGGGTTATCTGTGTCCTCAGGGTCACCTGAGTAGTGCTCCTGGTTCCTGTAGTCTGCAATTTTTTCTCTTGAAATGTCTTCAAAGAAAAAAACAAAACGGTCCAGTTGCCTCCTGAAAAACACCTTTGGGACAACCATGACCTGGATGACTGAGAATCTCTACAGACTTCCATCTAGAAATGTCCATTAGAGAGAGATCTATTCTATACAACTTGCCCAGCAACTCTAGGCAAACAATATAAGCTGTAATCAGTGCATCCACCAGTTATTTCTACTTTTCCCCCTGAAGTTTAATATCCTTGACAACTGCGTAGTTCATTTCTATGGTCAGTCCATGGCTGATTTTTATAAACTAGTTTAAACCAGTGTTTCTAAACCTTAGCAACTTTAAGAGATGTAGACTCTTCTGATACCCAGAACTCCCTAGCCAACTTGTTTACTGCTGACATGCTGGTTGAGGAATTCTGGGAGTTACAGTCCACACCTCTTAAACTTGCTGAAGTTTAGAAACACTTGCTTAAACATCAGCCATACATTTCTTATAGTCTACTCCTACCTTCCTCCTACCAACTTCTAACCAATGTGTTTCATAAAGAGCTTTTGGAATTTCCAAAGTTTGTAACTCCTATCCAAACTTTCCACTGGTTGGCCTAATCAAAACATATATTCTAAGGAAGCCGGACTTTCCCCCCTACCCCCCACAAAGTGAGATGACCCTCCCAAGCCTGTTTGGTCACCTCCAACTCCGTTGCCTCATTTCCTAGTCATTTGGCTGCAGGTGTACCTCAGACCCAGAGTTTAGTTTAGTAGATTGAAAATGTTGCTGGAGTTTGAAATGTAAAGTGATTAACTGGTATCAAGCCCATAAAATCAATTCGGCAGGTGTTGGATGGCTAAAATTAGGTTTAACTGAAAGCTGGAGGCAGCATATGAGTCTATGCATTTTGTTTTGGAAGCATTGCATTTCTCACATATATATGCCCCTCCTCCCCACCCCCCTTGCAGAGGAGACTCCTTGAAGTTCCCCACATTTTCTGGCCATCCTGATATCTCTGTTTATGCAGACCATAGATCAAAACCTCAGGCCTGCATTCAGTAAAAGAGGCTTTGAAGAAAAAAATGACTGAAACTCTGAAACGCTCTCTGAGCAGGTATTTTATAACTTCTTCTTTTATAAACTAAGGTCTTTGTACAATATAATCTGCAACGGAACATTTAAAAAAAAAAAACTTATGGAAATGACCAGTTGTTTGTTTTTAGTGTTTTTTTTTTAAATATAAGACACACAATTCGTATTTTCCCAACCGATTTTCACTTTTGCTAGTTGAAATGTCCCTTGTAATTCCTAAAGCAAAAACAAAATTCTTCTGCTGAGATAGAGCTCTCTCTTATTCAGAATAACAGAGTTGGAAAGATCTTCTAGTCCGATCCCCTGATCAAGCAGGAGACCCTCTACCGTTCCAGACAAATGGCCGTCCAATCTCTTCTTAAAAACCTCCAGTATTGGAGCACCCACAACTTCTGGAGGCAAGCTGTTCCACTGGTTAGCTGCTCTCCCTGTTAGGAAATTTCTCCTTAGTTCTAGGTTGCTTCTCTCCTTGGTTAATTTCCATCCATTGTTTCTTGTCTTGCCTTCTTTGGTGCTTTGTAAAATAAGTTGACTCCCTCTTCTTCGTGGCAGCCCCTCAAATATTGGAGCACTGCTATCATGTCACCTCTCGTCCTTCTTTTCACTAGACTAGACATGCCCAATTCCTGCAACCATTCTTCATGTGTTCTTCATATGAATGATGACTGGGTTCTTGAATCCTACATCTCTTTCAAACTTCTCTTTTTGAGAAGTTTTAAGTCATAGTGTCTGCATAGTATGGACAAAAAAAAGCAAGATGGTGGCTATGGCAGTCCAATGGAGATACACTCTTTTAAGCTACTCTATAGAAGTCAGAGATGTGCTTACTATAGAAATGAACTATGCAGTTGTCAAGAAAATTCCCTAGGAGCTTCTGCCTTTTATCTATGCTACATAACAATCTTTTAAACTCTGGTTTGCTAATTCTATTTATCTCCCTTCCAGGAGATTTATCTTTCAGTCTCTCATTCTCTTCTTCATGAGGTCACTCCTCACTTGTTTCTCCTCAGTCCTTCTGCGAACTTCATTTTACTAGGACTGGCCATGAAGAGAAGAGACTGTTATTTTAATTTAAGATGAATGTATAACCTACTTTACTCAGGGGTAACATGCGTTTGAAAATGTCCTCTTTTTTGAAAAGCTGTCCAAGACTTGTTTAAAGATTAAGATGCTAAATCTCAGGAGAGCTGCAAGAGTTTTTCGCTTTTAACTTGACCATCAGCCCTTCATGTCTCCTGAGAGTAGAGAGCAGAGATGGAAGATACCCATCATCATTTTCTCCAGTAAGCGTGTTCTTGTAATAAATGTCCATTTCACTCACAGTCCTTGTAAGTTTTGCATTTCTGATATAAATAAAAGCTCACATCTTTCATGCAAATCAGTCGTCTCTGTTTTCCATTTTGGGAGGAAGAGAAATGCAAAACTGGTCACCTTGAACTCTATTTTTTTTAATGTTCTTATGGTCCAAATCAACCTTTCAAAGTCCTCAAGAATGAGATGCCCCAGCTGCAGACTAAAAATATATAGCTGTTTAGTCTCTCTGATTGTCAGCTCTGTCAATCAACACAAGGAACACGATGCACAAACATTGTGTGTTGCCTTGCATCTGCTCAAGAAAGTTGGCTGCCCATTAAGGGAAAATAAGGTCTGGGAGGATTCTGTAAAGGCAAAGCATCTCTCAGTGTTTTCCTAAGGAAGTTTCTCCTCCATCCCATAATGTTAGTCAACAAACTTCAAAATCAAAAGACACGATATGTTTTGTTTGTTGGAGGTTGTGCTTTGGGAGGGCTGAGGCATCAGAGAAAAAGCGTGGCCGAGATAGCTACTTCAAAAGCTTCCCATCCCTATTTTCTTTGAATCCAAAGAGATTCATTTATAGGAGTGCAGAATCCATGTTTTGAATGATGCCAAACTAGAGAGGTGAAGATGTGCAACAGAGTACGTATGAGTAATCCTTGATTTATGACCGCAATTGAGCCCCAGATTTATGTTGCTAAGCCAGGTGGGAGTTAAGTGAAGTTTTGACCCATTTTACAACCTTTCTTGCCACGGTTCTTAAGGGAATCGCTGCAATTGTTAAGTTGTTAAGTGAATCTGACTTCCCCGTTGATGTTGCTCATCAGAAGGTCTCCGAAGATGATCACATGATCCCGGGGACCCTGCAACTGTCATAAGTACACGCCAGTTGCCAAGCGTACGGATTTTGATCAGCTGATCGTGGGGACGCCGCTGCAACGGTCGTGTGAAACACGGTCACAAGTCACTTTTTCCAGGGCTGTTCTAAGTTTGAATGGTCCCTAAACGAACAGTTGGTATTCAAGGACTACCTGTACAATCATCAGCATCTCTTCTGTGTCCCTTCCCACTCCATCCCACCTAATCTAAAAGGTGTTTGGGGGGGGGGGGAGAGAGAGCCAAACCTTTTGAACCATTTTAATCCTTTCAAGAACTGGGGTTAAAGGACAAAATGGTTACCTTCAGCGTTTTTCAAACTTTGCAATTTTAAGACGGGTGGACCTTTCTCACAAGCTGCATGCATACACCTGAACTAGACTGTGTTTTTTCTCCGTGTTATATAATACATGTGGATATATGATTGATTGATTGATTGATTGATTGATTTTGTCATGTTTATGTAGTGTCTATTGGAGATGGTGACCCTTTGAGAGATTCACGCAACGAAATTTCATTTTAATGTATGCTGATTAGAGAACATTCAAAGTGACAATAAAGTTGGTCTAAGTCTTTAGCATCCAGAATTCCTCATCCACCATCTTAAAGTCGCTGAGATCAAGAAGTAGCCCACAGCAATAGCACTTAGACTTATGTACTGCTTTACAGTGCTTCACAGCCCTCTCTAAGCGGTTTATAGAGTCAGCAGATTGCCCCCCCGCCCCCCAACAACCTGGGTCCTCATTTTACCGACCCTGGAAGGATGGAAGGTTGAGTCAACCATGAGCCGATCAGGATCGAACTCCTGACAGTCGGCAGAATTAGCCTGCAATACTGCATTTTAATCATTTAACCAGGGCTCTTGTTGTGGTTTCAGGGGCCCATTTCATACCTTAAAACCAAAGTCACCCACACGGAGGGGAGGAGGGGGGTCATAAGAATCAAAATGGCAGCCGCAACCACATAACTGAAACCCCACCCCTTTTTTTGGATGCAAATGTCCCCATTTAAAACTCCTCCCCACCAACCGGATCCCGACCCTTGCAGCAAGCTAGGTGTAATCCTCCAGCGTTCCTGGCATTATAGCTATTTTTAAGGCTTATCTTCTCATTCTGGTGTGCTTCTCATCCCAAGTAACAATACCACTGAAATTTGCCAGGATAGTCTGAGTCAGCCTCATCTGCCATATGCGGATGGCAAGTGGTCCATTTCGATTTTACCTCCATTTAGTCTTAACTTTCAAGAAGCACCAGCATTTTGGGGTCAGTATCTTTAGGGAGAAAGAAACTGGCTGCATCCCTTCTCTTTCCTAGAAAGCATTTGCCATACAGAACACTACTGGGCAGCAGCCAACTAGCCAGTCATGTTAGGTTAAATAATTTACTCCTCATAACTCTTTCTTTTTTCAAGAAACCATTTTCCCTTCCCAGGGAGACACATTACTGGCTCGCGCTAGCAGACCTGACCAGGAATTATAAGTGCCTGTTTGTGAGATGGCTTTAACAGGGCAAGCAGAGCACAGCAGGGAAGAAAGAACGGAATAAAATAAAATACCAGTTCTTGAACTCAGACCTAGGGAGGCTACTAGGCATCAATCTTGCTAAAGAACAAGGGTGAACTTTTGCAGGAAGACTGTTTTATTCTGGCTGCTGGGTGATTAGTGCCCGTGCAGAAGATGGCTTTAGAATAAGAGAGTTGGAAGGGACCTTGGAGGTCTTCTAGCCCAACCCCCTGCTCAGGCAGGAAACCCTATAGCATTTCAGACAAATGGCTATCCAATCTCTTCTTAAAAACTTCCAGCGTTGAAGCATTCACAACCTCTGGAGGCAAGTTGTTCCACTGATTAATTATTCTTACTGTCAGGAAATTTCTGCTTAGTTCTAGGCTGCTTCTCTCCTTGATTAGTTTCCATCCATTGCTTCATGGGAAGCCCCATAAGTCACTACAAACCCAAGCCAGGAACCATCATCTTGCAAAGCACTTGTGGCAATCCGAAATGGTTCCAGCTCTGCTCCTTGTTATCCCTTGTTCAGCTTTGTTCGTTTTCTGTTTCTCCTTTGTTGACCGCCGGCTGCTTGCAATTTTGCAATTCAAATCTCACCAGGCGCAAGGTTGACTCAGCCGTCCGTCCTTCCGAGGTGGGTAAAATGAGGACCCAGATTGTTGGGGGCAATCTGCTGACTTTGTAAACTGCTTAGAGAGGGCTGTAAAGGACTGTGAAGCGATATATAAGTCTAAGTGCTATCGCTATTGCTTTGGTTGCCAGTTCTTGTTCCCTTCTGGACCCTCAAAACCAGGGCTGAGCTTGTGGCTCCAATCCCAGGTCTACAGTCTGGAGGTCTCCTCAAATTCTCCTGAAAAACGAAACCATTATTGAAAAATATAACCTATACAAGATCCTGTCCCGTCCTGTCCCTCTTCCTCTATTTAAACAATGATGCTGAACTTGGCGGAAGACTTTCTAAACAAAGGGGAGAAAGGGATATTCTTTCTTCTTCTCAATTTGCCCGTCCTCCTGAATTAAGTGAAACTTCCGTGCTCAGAGGGAGTATAGTATCCCTCTGAATCCCGGTCCCTGCCTGACTAAGGGCCAACAATATGCCGCATCCATCTGTGGTCTTTGTGGAAACATTTGGTTGAAATCTGTGGGAAGCAACATTTCAATGCACTGGCCTGATCCAGGGAAACTCATCTTCTCTTCCTCCCTCCCTGGGAAGGCAAATAATTCAAGGGTAGTTTTAGCTGTTCGGCCTCATTCGAAGGATCCAGCCGACCCACTGCAGGGAGCTTTACTGTACGAGGAGAAAACAGGAAGAGGAAAGTAGCGAGGCAAAGAGGTGGATTAATTATGCCACCCGTTTTGCCCATAGTATCATTATTTTAAAAAAAAGGAACTGTAAAAGACATTCACCACTGGTACCTCCAAGTCG
>JANHFL010001623.1:79764-91313 GCA_032468155.1 Oxyrhabdium leporinum | reverse complement strand
AACAGATTCAGCACTCTTTTTAGATCATGAAGACTGCTAAAGCATTTTTTATTAATAAGCAGATTGACAAAGTGCGGGCCCCAGTTTGAGAGCCAGTCTCCTAAAACCCACCTGTTTTCCCCAGCAGGGCCCACTTTTGCAACCGCATCCCTGCTGGGTTCAAAGGGGAGGCAGACTGGGTGGAGGGATAGGTAGGTTCCCTGAAGGGAAAGCAAGACGCAAGGTTGGCCTGCTGAGTTGGTTCGCTCCTTCGCTCGAGGCGAGCCTCACCCAAGCTTTTTTCAGGAAAGGGAACGAAGGAGGCCTGGCAGAGCTCTCCTTGAATATTAATGAAGCCTCAAAGCTTTTAGTTGCCCGGCTGTGTCTGCGCGAGACGGCTCTCCAGGGCGCTGCTCGGCTTGGCACAATAAAAGCCGCGGTAATTATTTCCAATAACTAATTTAGATTATCATTAGCCCCCACATTGGAGAAGCGCTGCCCTTTCAAAACACTTGAACCACCAAGCCCCAAAGAACAAAATGCATTACACACACACACACACACACACACACACACACACACACACACACACACGCTGGCTGGCTCGCTCGCTCGCTTTCTCTCTTCCTCTTTTCATGCCAGCAGCATTAATGAAGGCGAGAAGGCAGAGCCGTGCACTGGAGCCTCTGGCAGCTGGAAGAGTGACAGTAGCAAGGGCGATGCTGTCATTAGACAGAATGAGGTGGCTGCCTCTGGCTGCAGATTTGGGGAGGCATACGCAAGGGTAGCAAATTGTTTTACCGCTGGGTCCGGGGAAGAAAAAAATAAATAAAAAGAAGTGGAGTTCAACTCCATGGGTCAGGTTGATATAGATTTATTTATTTTCTTTAGCGGTGACATAACATGGCATGCCATTGTCTTCTTCTAAAGAACGAATAGAGATAGATAGCTAGATAGGTAGGTAGGTAGGTAGGTAGGTAGCTAGGTAGCTAGGGAGGTAGGGAGGGAGATAGCTAGGTAGCTAGGTAGTTAGGTAGGTAGGTAGGTAGGTAGGTAGGTAGGTAGGTAGGTAGGTAGGTAGGTAGGTAGGTAGGTAAATACCCCAGAAATAACTGTTCATAGAAAGAAGCTCTGAAAGCAGAATGTCAACCGAAGATTTGAGGAAGCGGCTTGGTATTTCAAGGGAAAGATTCTTCCACAGCACAAAGAGGATCCTTCAAATCAGGGGGTCTTCAACCATGGCAACTTTGCGACTTGTGGACGTCAACTCCCAGAATTCTGGGAGTTGATGTCCACAATTTTGGGAGTTGAAGCATGCGCTGGCTGAGGAATTCTGGGAGTTGAAGTCCACAAGTCATCAAGTTGCCAAGGTTTGGAGGCCCCTGCTTCAAATAACCACAAGACACTCTATGATCAGTCTCAACTTCTGTTATTGGTATTAAATGATTGACCAAATCTGTCACAACAGCAGCTGCTTGTCAAACATTGAGTCCCTCTTATATGTAATGGTAGTCCTGCACTTACAACCATTCATTTAGTGACTGTTTGATAGTGTTGCAACAACACTGAAGGAAGTGACTTGCAACTGATCCTTGCACTCGTGAGCACTGCGGCATCCCCACGGTCACATGATCAGAATTTGGTTGCTTGGCAACTGGCATTTATTTATGGCAGTTGTAATGTCCCAAGGTCACGTGATCACCATTTGCAACCGTCCCAGCCAGCTTCGGATAAGCAAAGTCAATGTGCGAAACCAGATTTGCTTTATGATGGCATGATTCTCTTAATAACCGCTGCAATTCGCTTAATAACCATGGCAAAAAAAAAAAAAAGTGTATAAAATCAGGCCCAATTCACTTAACAATGGCTTTGCTTAGCAACGGAAATTCTGTTCTCGATTGTGGTCATAAGTCGAGGACTAACTGTGTACTGTTTGTGACAATGTTTCACAAGCTTGGCGATTATAAGATATATAGACTTCAATTTCTAAGAATTCCCTAGCCAGCGAGCTCCAAATGGCCAAGGTTGAGTAACGATGGTTTATGAATATGGAAGCTCTGCAGCCATTTTGGCTCATCCCAGGGTAACATCACATTTAGAGTAGGGCCATTTTTGAGTTTTGTAAAATGCAATTTTAATCTGGTGCCTCTAAAAACCATGGTGTAAGGAAACCTTTAAAAATTTAAAAGCATGCTTAATATAATTATGTTCTGTTCCATCTTGCCAAGCTTTAGTGTGCTGAGCTCAAATGAGAGAGAGAAAGAGAGAGAGAGAGATGGATTTTAAAATCCTGCCTACTCACAAAGCTCAATATTTCTGCTTCCACCAACCCACAAGCTTTGGGGGCGTTTTGTTTCCAAGTCGCCCCAGCTTGTGTCCTTTGTCCTGAGCCACAATAATTGGACTGTGCTCCCTTACACACCAAGTTCTAATATGGTTTGCTGGGCTTTAAATATGTGAAACCAAACGTTATGGTTTATAAAAGGCAATGGCTGAATCCTATTTACACTCCAGACCATTATGCCTTGTTCAACAAACCATGGTTTAGTGTGATGCATGAACCTAGCCCATGTGCCTGAGGAAAAAAAAGCTAAACTACTGAGGAAGATAAAGCAGGAAAGAAAATAAGGCTGCTTTGTTTACAATTACAAATGTTTCAATAAACTGTAAATAAGAACAAAAACCATTAAAACGAGACATTCAAAACTTCTTCTGCAATCTTATAAATCTATCAGGATTCAAGTCCCTTTTTTCAGGGCCATTATAACTTCAAACAGTCACAAAATGAATGGTTGTAAGTCGAGGGCTACCTATAATGCTTATGTAAAAAGGATCAAAATCTCTCGTGTGAAAAGCCCTAGGCTCCTTTGTTTTTCTTATCACAGAAATGATGGACTTGGGAATAGGTTCATGGGGGAAACACAGTGATAACTCATGTGATAGCAACAGCACTTAGACGTATATACCGCTTCACGGTGCTTCACATCCCTCTCTAAGCGGTTTATAGAGTCAGCAGATTGTCCCCAGCACTCTGGCTCCTCATTTTACCGACCTCGGAAGGATGGAAGGCTGAGTCAACCTTGAGCCCTGTCAGGATTGAACTCCAGGCTCTGAGCAGAGTTTGCCTGCAATGCGGCAGTCTAACTATTGCGCCCATGTAAGCCAGAATGGGACAACTTGCCCAATCAACTCACCAGAGCCAACAAGCCATGGGACAGCTTGCTGCAGGACGATTCAATCAATGCAAAAGTTAAATTAATTCCAACGGAACCATGGCCAATAATAATAAAATAAAGAATGTCAATCCAATAATAAAAGAGTTACAATGATTTCAATCAAAACATGGTCACCAATAATAAAAGTAACTGAATGAAACGATTGAGAAGAGTGTTGAAACCTCCCACAGCGAGTTGGCCATGGCGAATTTTCCCATGGCAAATGGACCGTGGCGAGTTGGCTGTAGCAAGTTGGCCGTGGTGAGTTGGCTGTGCGAATTGGCCCTGATGAGTTGTCCTACACCCACGTGTAAGCAGGTAGTGCAGGTAGCTGATGGTGCCTTTTAAGCAGGCAGGAATTATTAATACGATCCTCCCTTCAAAAAGAAGAGCCAAGGCCATTTGGCACCTAACTTAACATCCTACACCTTAGGAGTTAAGTGGAGAGCAAGTGGGGGGGGGGGGGAGCCAAAGTCAGACAGTGTTCCTTGACAGCTCTGAATTAAGATATTCCAGCTTTTTGCAGAACCGCTTCCAAATCCATGAAAGTAAAGAGAGCAAATGTAATTGGTATGCAGGATGTATCCCTGCTCAAAGGTAGCAGAACTAATGCTGTCCCGTTAATGAACTCAGTGAGTAATAGCCATGGGTATAGAAAAGCTTATGTCTGAAACTAATCCCAGTTAATGAATCTATTGTTACAGGTATTAAATGGTGACAGGGGGGTTTCATCCATCAAACCTCCATTAATCACAGCATCCCCGCCTCCGCTTATTATGGAGGCGCCAGAAAAGGAATCTTAATGATATTAGTAAGAGACCAGTTGTGGAATGTGACCTCGGACGAGGAGAGGATTTCAGGTGAGGAGGGTCCGGTGGGATGAGCATTTTGAGAGGTGACCGGGCAGCCTCCTCTCTGTTGGGGATTGTATTATCTTGCCTCTGCTGCCTCCATTTGTTTGGGAATAGCATGCCGCAGCCTCGGTGCCCTCATCATGGTCTCCTTGTCTTTTTTTAAAGCAAACCATGCCTGCACCAGGCATGAGAAAAACCACAGCTATGTTTACAAAAAAAAACCAAAAGGCATCCCTGTGGATTTTACTCCGCTAGTCGTTACCAACTCAGTGTTCATCTCCGTTTCAAGGCTATTGAGCCAGCGCTGTCCAAAGACATTTCCGTGGTCATGTGGCCACCATGACATCATGGGACGCTGTTACCTTCCCACCAAAGCAGTACCTATTTATCTATTCACATTTGCATGCTTTTGGACTGCTACGTTGGCGGGAGCTGGGAAGAGGATGGGAGCTCACCCCCCCTGTCGGCATAGCACTCGGGTCTCGAACCTGGGCTGCAGGCTTTCCAGCCAACAAGCCCAGCGTCTTAACCTCTGAGCCACTGCTGCACTACCCTATTTTTGCAAAGCATGCCAGTTATTGGAAAAAAGGTCCTCTGAAGAACACCATTTATCCACATGTTCACGGATCAGGAGAGCATCGATGAAGACCATGAAGCCCTTCAGGATGCAGAAAATCAAGCCATCAATAGAAAAAGAGAGGAGGGCTGGCTCCATTCTTGTTCCACTCGGATGAGATTGCATAGATTTTGTTTTGTTACGGTAGTCCTTGACTTACAACCATTTGTTTAGTTACCGTTCAGAGTTACAAGGGCACTGAAAAAAGTGACTTTTTTCATATTTACAACCATTGCAGCATCTCCATGGTCACATGATCAAAATCTGGATGCTTGGCACCATATTTATGATGGTGGCAGTGTCCCCGAGTCGTACGATCCCTTTTTGTAATCTTCCTACAAGCAAAGTCAACAGGGAAGCCAGGTTCACTTAACAACTGCAGTGATTCACAACAGCTGTGGCAAGAAAGGTCGTAAAATGGGGCAAAACTCCCTTAGCAACTGTTTCATTTAGCAACAGAAATGTTGGGCTTAATTGTAGTCATAGGTTGAGGACTACCAGTATCGAGCTCCTGCAAATTTTTTGGGTACCAACAGGAGGAGTTTAGATTACAGGGAAAAACTCAAAACATATGCCTCCATCCTGCCTCCATGATTAGTTTTTCCAAATGTCTGCAAAGAAGCTTAGGAAGAACTAAAAATTCAACAAACTCTGGAAGAAGATCAAGATATTATATTTGGGAGACTGATTAATGCTTAGGGGAGTGGTTAAGAGTTATTTTAGTTTGACTTAAGCCTCCTGATGGTTTCAAGACTTATCCATGAATTTTTCTTAGCCAAGTATAGAGGTGGTTTGTCACTGCCTTATTCTTTTTTTTTCCTTTTAATTTCCTGGTCTACTTTCTTTTCCTGAAATTCCCTAACGCTTTCCCATTCAAATATTAGTCAGGCCCAACCCTGCCTAGTTTCCCTGGGTTTGCACATCATGCTAAGCCATAATCATAATTTACAAATCACATGGGTTTCACCGCACATCGAGGCCAAACTGAAACAAATCAGATTATAACTTAGCATGATGTATGATCCAGACAGTAAAGTCTGGCACCAAAATCTGAATCGGGTTTACAAACCTGAAATTGGGAAAACCGAATTACTGTACTGCTGGGTGATCTCCACTTTCCTAAAGGAGGAAATCTTTAGATATTTTTACCAGAGTTTACTTTATTTCAGAGAGTATGCCCTGAAGTATATATATTTGCTTTATGTAAAATATTTATAGTGTATTAATTTGAATGTATATAATATATGCCCAACGTATATGGAAGTAAGGAAGTTTGCCCCAAGGATTACAGTTTAACAACACACACAAGCTTACCCATGGTTAACTTAACCAAGTATTACTAATTTAGTTTTCTGAGTTTGCACAACATCCTGAACCAGAAACTAACCACATGGGTTGGGTTTTATAGACTGTAAGGAAGATGATTTTGAAGGAGAAATGCAAAATCTGTTGCCAAAGCAACAAGGGATGAAACATTTTTTAAGTCCAGATTGCCCAGATAATGCTTGGAAATGGCTCAGATACCTCCCTAATTCACCGAAGGGGGAAAGAGATACAACACAATGAGATTTGCAAGCTTCTGTCATTATACTGTAGCCAGCCTTGATATAATGATTTTTAAACTTCTTATGGAATTGATTTTGGGGTCTAGTGGGATTGACAAGTTGATACATCAGCCAAGCCAATGTATAGTTTCTGCTTCAATGTGTCATACAGTAGATGTGAATATAACTGCATCTACTTCTACAACTCACATGCACAATTCTGCTATTAGTCATGGGTGCTCCATCACTGGAGGCTTTTAAGAAGACACTGGACAGCCATTTGTCTGAAAGACTTAGACTTAGATTAACTTTATTGTCACTTTGAATGCACACTAATCGGCATACATTAAAATGAAATTTTGTTGCATACAGCTCTCAAAGGGTCACTGCTTCCAATATACACTACATAAACATGACTAAATAAATAAATAAATACAAAATCACGCATATACCCACATATATTATATGACACAGAGAAAAACAAAATGAATAGTATAGGGTCTCTGGCTTGAGGAAGGGATTGGACTAGAAGACCTCCAAGGTCCCTTCCAACTCTGATGACATTCTCTTCCATTGTAAATCACTGCTGCTGGTAAAAGAATCAGGCAGTCATTAAGCAAATCCATCTTCCTCCGTTGGCTGCTTGTCAGAAGCCAGCTGGGAAGTGGCAAACAGCAATCAGATGACCCCAGGATACTGCAACGTCATAAGTACATGCCAACTGCCAAGGTCCCAACTTACCATCCCATGACCATAGGGATGATATAATGGTTGTAAGTGGGAGAACCAGTCAGCGGCTTTGTCACTTCACTGAAAGAATGGTTGTAAGTTGAGGCATGTGTGTTTATTCTGCATGCATGCTTATTCCCAATAAAGACCACATCCGTTAAGGGTCATCATTGTTGAAGCTAATTTCCCCAGTTTTAAAGAATTATTCCCCACGGTTGAAATGTAATGCATACATCAATGCCACTTGCACCACACCTCTGGAAATTACCTCTTTGTTCTCACCTCCTTTTCAACACCAATACACATACAAACAGGAATTAAAGACCTGTTCCAACATCTAGCGTAAAAAGTGAGAGGCCGCAAGTCTCTCTGCCAAAATTTGCACTCTTCCTGTGATGGTCTTGCCCGCAGAATGGTGCCTGTTCTTCCCAAGCGCTCTGGTCTAAGCCATCTGCGGAAGGGTCAGATTTTATATAGAAATAGCAAGTCATCAGTCCTCAGAATTCCCCAAGAGATGACATGGCTGATTTGTTCCTGGAGTTTTATTTTTACTTCAATAGCAGATATGTAAGGCTTGCCCTCCCCTCTGTGGGATTCAGAGCCCAATGATGACCATTGCCAGCACTGTCATGTACAGGAATCCATACCCTCATTGCTTGACCCCTGCCAGCGGCACTCATCACACATGCTCGAGACCTGAGCGTCAAGTGACAGGGGGAGCTCCCATCCTCGCCCCAGCTCCTGCCCACCTAGCAATTTAAAAGCATGCAAATTCAAGTAGATAAATAGGTACCACTTTAGTGGGAGAGGAAACAGTGCTCCATAACATCATCCTGGGCACATGATCAAATAAATGCCTTCCAACAGTACAGACTCATGGTCTTGAATACAAGAGATGAGCGTCACCTCCTCTAGTCAGAAACTAGTGTCCTCCAAATGGCAAGTCCTATGGGTCACAATAAGTCTGAATGGGGATGATGGCTTTTGCAGTTAGTTTTATTTGGCATGCCAAGAGCTGCATACATAACATAAACTGGACCATGCTGAGTGATTGTGTGTTGTATAAATAAAGTGGAGCATAAATCAATCAATGTGCTCTGCTGGCAAAGATTAACCAGATATTTCTAATATTCTAGAATGATGTTTTTCAACCTCAGCCATTTTAAGATGTATGAACTTCAACTCCCAGAATCCCCCACCATCAGAAAAGTGGGTGCTGAGATGCCGACATTCTCTTAGAAGGCTGTTCTGCTATTCTTCAATCTTGTTTTTTGGTCAGACCACAGGTTGGTTGGTTGGTTGGTTGGTTGGTTGGTTGTGCACTACCTCCACTTACAAAAGGGGCAACCCTGAGTTGTAACAATGTGTTGCTGCCTTACCCATGTGGATCAAAGCACTGAATCATGTAACTACCCTAAACTCCTGAAGGAAAGACAGGATGTAAAGCTAATAAACAAATGCATAAACCTGAATAAAGGATATTGATAAGATTCATGGTAAATGTGTGCACGTTGTAACTTGAGCAAGAATGTAAAATTAAATAATATTTTTTTTATTTAATATGTTTAACCCCAGTTGCTGCTTTTGGAAGTATGTCACCAGGCCTCCTTGTATAATGCACTCCTTAGCATACTCTTCCTATGGGGGGACAACCCTTGACCTCACCGAAATTATATTCCTGTTTTATGCTAGAGATCATCAGGAAGTGGCTAGCAGGACATTTTACTGTATCTCCTATTTCCGATATTAAAACCACTTCCCCCAGTTTGACAAGGTTCCATTTCATCACTTAATTGCCAAAATGAATGGCTGATCGATACAGCCTGGCAAGAATTTTTTTCCCCTTAATTCTTCCAAAAAGTTAGCCAGAAGTCTCAGAAAAATTAAACTCAAATCGTAAACATTCCTCTGCTTCAAAACTGAATGGTTCATCAATTGACTGATTTACACCTCATCTTTCTATTCAGCTTGAGTATTGAAATTGCAAAATTTAGCAAGGCTTCTGCAATGATGTTTTAACTGAATCCAAAGACAGGGGATCCTGGTTTATTACACCCCTCTGATATAAGTACTGTCCTTGCCATCCCCTTGTAGAGTTGAACCACAATGAAGCTTTCTCATGCTTTCCAGTAGAAGAATTTGAAATGTGAATAAAGACTTTGACTTTTTCATTTCATTCAGTCACCCAGATTTGTGTTCTTTGAATTTGGATGGTCATTGGGTCCCTCTGTAGGCAAAGTTGTACCATTACAATAAGTCATGTTTTTGCTGTGGGAAAAGCACCCAAGTTCATTAGATCTGTGTACAGCTACTCTGCTCCATGTATGGGGCACAGAGAAAGGCTGAGTTCACACAACCGTCTTCATCTGGTGTTGAAATGAAGTCATTTCTGGGTTTAACAATACCCTGAACCACAGAAGAATTTTTATAAAATCAAAGCAAAGTGTGTGCTGGGAACGTAGTATCTTATCTGAATTGACAAGGTTCAGTGCGTTACCACACTACAGCCAAAAGATGCTGGCTTCTGTTGGCACTCTGCCCCTTTCATAAAATGTTATTGAAATGGGTGGGTGAAGGAAGATGACTTTGATTTCACTTCTGTTCCTCCCAGGTTCCTACCTTCCCCCTTATTCTTAAGGAAAAAATATAAAAATAAGGGTTAGCCAGTATGAGTAGATCTCTAGGAAGCAACGAAAGATAATGTGTCCATGTATATTAGGACAACCCCAAACAGTGTGAATCTGATTGCAATGTGCCCAGCGCAGAAATTCAATGATCAAGCTCATATTTTGCATGAAGTTCCTATATCAAAGTTCTAAGCATTTTCACAGAAATCTGGGAAGCCTTCCCTGCATGAAATCTGGGAAAGTCAATCTAAGTAGAGGCCGGCTCACACTTCACGCCAAGTCGTGGTTTGTTGACTAAAGCACAACGGTTGTGTTGCCTTAGTAGCCATAATCAAGCAAATATTATTATTGACTTTGCCATAGGGAAAATTTTGGACTCCTGCCTGGAATCCTTTGATTTCTTCATTGGGTTTGCATCGAGCAGAGCAAATCCATCGGAACTGAACCCAGCTCATTAAGACAATTGCTTGAACTCCAAAAGACCAAATCAAGTTCGTTAAGGAAACAACATCATTTCACAGAAAGCTGGAACCTCTCACTTTTCTGTCCTTGTCCTAAGTGGAGAAGACAGAACTACTCTGGAGGAAACAAGCTAAAGAAGAGAGCCTTAAAAAAGGGTATAGTTGCACTACCATTTATGGGGAGCAGTACGAAAAGCCCTAAATCTTCTTCCATCTTCAGGTGGCACAATTTTGAGGCCATCCTGCTTCATACCGTCTCTTTCAAAAGCTGCCTTAAAACATTCTCCTGCAATGCAGGCCATTGGAAGAAAACCTCCGGAGGTTCCCTCAGAGACATTTGCTGCCTTGTCACTTTTTCTGCTGAAGTGGCAGAATGTCCCGTTGATAAGTGAGCCAGGGTTCAGTCTTAATGGTATAAAGTGTATGAAGTGGAAGGCTTCTCCAAACAATGTTAGCGCTGGCTTTGAAAGGAGCAAAGGACCCCTGAAATGCTGAGATGGGACATTTGCAATATATGCTGCATTAAAAAAAAAAAATAACAGCGCAACTTCTCCTCAATAGGAGACTCGTTCATGATCAGAGAGTTTGGATTAGTGAGCAAGAGCGGAACCAGACTGACACTTCAAACTATATATTTTCCCCCCGGGAAGAAGTCTCGGTTGCTGACAAAATGGAAAAGTGCGTGGAAAAAATAATGCTTATAAGGGAGACCCTGCAAAGAAAATGATCGAATTATCAAAATTGCCCATTCCATTTCTTGATCCTCCTGTTTGTCCAGTTAAAGCAACGTGCTAGCTGCTTCTGATTTTTTTTCCCGTATTCTTACTCTTTGTGCAAATATTATGCAAATACAACTGCTAGCTCAGCTAAAATACATAGGACTAAGTTGTAAGAATAAACGGCAGTCAGTGATCATTTATATGGATCCTGCATTGCCTTTGGAAAGAAAAGCAAACCCACTGAAAAGTTTGGAGCAAATTCATTCAGTGAGATGCAGGGCAGTGCTTGGGGAACTGGGTTTCTCAACCTTCTTGAACAGCACAGAAAGTGATCCAATGATCTATAGTTAGATCACCAAAAGGAATCAGGTTACCTACTGCTAAATGCCTATGCTTTAGTTTTATGCTTGTTTGGGGTGGGTTAGGCTCCATCATCCTTCCAGCTCCCCCAGAAGGTATGAAAATGTGCCATTAAAATTCAGCTATTTTGGCGCCAAATTTCACCATCAGGGGGTGTTGAGAGACAGCAGCTAGATTCTAGGGGTGAGCTATGACTCAGAGACCTTGAAAGCCACCCACAGCTCTTCATAGGACACACAAAATTTTAGACAGCCCCCAGGTTTCAGGGGAAAAAAAGATTTTATTACATTTGAGCACAGAATTCCAAATACAAAATACAGTTGTATCGGATCAGGGTAGTGGCATACATTTGCCATTCAACATATGGGTGTCAGGGTTCCATCAAAGTTCCGCTCGTCCATTCAGCACTCAGACACGAAGATATCCAAGTAAGAATTTATTAGAG
>JANHFL010001623.1:53408-64203 GCA_032468155.1 Oxyrhabdium leporinum | reverse complement strand
TGCCTCGTGATACTTTTAAGGCAGTCCTAGCTTGCCATTCTGTGAACGGGCTGGAGGGAGCTCTTTTGAGCCTATACTGCCTTTTTGGCACCATATGCTTACAATCCCAGCATGGTGCAAGCCAGCACTGTGTTGGCAGATGCCTCCTTGCCTTTTAATGAGGCATGAAACCAACAAGCAGGCTACCTCACAGTACTTTCCTCTTGCGGCTGTAATCTTTTCTTCTCCGAGAGAAATTATGCTTGGGTTGTGACATAATGCACGTCAGGCAGATTTTCCTTAAAACTCTGCTTGTTTACTGCTCTCTTTTGCCGCCGCCTCCTCCTCCTCCTCCTCCTCTCCCCACAACTAATCATCTTTGGAAAGAAATGTTTCTGATTAAACCAAGATTTTTTTTTTGTTTGTGTAGCTTTCTGCTTAAATTTACCCAGAATAAAATAAGGCGAGATTGTAGTGAAGAACACAGGTTCTGCTCTCCACTGATGTCACTCTTCATTTACTACAGAAAGTAGGGTAGCTTTTGGAACAATTTCTCATGCCTAGTTTATGCTGCTGCTCGCTGCTTCTCCGCTTTTATCTTCCTCCTGCTTTGAATTGCTTTTGTGTCTCTGATGGCTCCTCCCTCAGGATTGGTAGCCCCCCAGCCGCCCCCCGCCCTCCTGCTCCTTAAAATGAGAGCGTATGGAGGAAAAGAGCAATCCAGGTGAGTGTGCTGAGAAGCAGCTGGAGGCCCTGGATAGTAAAGATGCTACTTGATTAGTTAAGACAGAACCTGGCCTCTACGGATGTAAACCTCGTGCTCAGTTTATCATCATTTTCACGGAGTACAAATCCTTCAGCTGAAACTGCTGCTGTGGTCTCTGGTTATGACTACTATATAATACAATTCAGAACTAGCACCTATGTTTTTAACCAGGCGGCTTGTTCTCCGTGCATGTGTCTCTCTCGAAAGCCATTGGAGGATATTATACAGGGGTTGTCATTGTCGCAGCTTTTTTTTTGGCAGCAGCTTCTCTTTTCTCACTTTTGAACATCTGTCCTCATCAGCGTTTGTTTCTTTCAAAATCAGTGACAGCTTGCAAATACAGTTTCACCTTTTGAAAGCCAGGAAATAGTTTGCTGCAGTCAATAGGCCAATAGCTCCCAAACAATGTCTAGAGAGTATTAGAATTTTCAGATGAAAACACTGTTGTGAAATGTTGTGTCTCATTTGGCACTTAATTGAAAATGAATAAATGTGTTTTTATTTAATTATGGAGGCCTGTAGACCAAGGATGCCATGATGTCGAGGCATTAGATTGCTGACTCCTGGTTTTGGCAGCCTAACCCAAACCCTAACCCATGAGGATGGATACATTTGAAAAATATCAGACAGTATTAAAGTCAAAAAGTCACCTCTTTAGCCCATATGGCAACCTTCTCTCTCTCTCCCTCCCTGTCTCTCTCCCTCCGTCTCTCTCTATCTCCCCCACCTCTCTCTCTCTCCCCCCATCCCCCCCTCTCTCTCACACACACACGGTGGAACTTCTGTCGTGATTTGTGCCCCACCATCCTTCAAATTTATCCACACACCCTTGGACACTCAGGTGAAACAAACAAACTGTTAAACAGTTATAACATTTATGTAGTTACCTTCCAAGCACATCTACGTTATTTTAAAGTAACCAAAATATCTTTACAATCCCCAAGGCATGTCACAACCTTTCAGCATCCCTAAAGTTTGGAAATTGAAAGTTGGAAAATTTGAGACGCCCTAAGTCTGCAAAAAGGGACAAAGCTTAAAAGTGACTACACTGGATAGCTCTGTGAGATAGATTTAAACCACTTAAAACAGGCACTATAAATACCGCACAGAGTCTAGCACACACACTGTTAGAGAGAAGTTCCCCGAGGATGGGCTCCAGCACGATTCCAAAAGCTCGGAAGACAAAACCTCCAGTCCCAGTGACCGACCCAGATTGAATCCTGCAGGTCTTCATGATCCCCAGTCTATGCAGCTCAGTCATTTCTCTGTTCATTTCATTCCCACGATTAGGATTATCACGTATAAGATAGCCGGACTTGCAAATTTTTTAAAATAAAAAATTACATAAACCGGAACAGGTTGTCTGAAAGAGTGCAGGTACTATATCCTTTTTCCCTTGGATTGAGGGCAAAAAGAAACTGATTTGATTTGCTTAGTAGAGGAAAGACGTCTGACAGTAAAAGTTAAAAATGCTCTGAATTTGTCCAAGCTCTAGTGAGCAATATGTTGCATATTTGCTTACCTGAAAAAAAAAGTTACAATACTGTAACGTTATTAATGTGGGGTTATTTTCTTTTTACTCACTTTTAATGATCTTAGCAATAGATTGGAAAGATGGCAAAAAGCACAAGTATGGACGTCTATCTGAACCTCCTTCTCAGTATCAAGGTATGGATGTTTCTTGTTTTCATTTTTTTTCTTCGTTGGAGAATTGGGACGTAATTCTTCAGAAAAGGGAATGACAAATCGATGAAATGATCTCATTTAAAGTGTCCACAAAGCTGCCTTATACTTAACTCGCTGAATTTGATTGATTAAAATTAATTCTAGCTCCAGAGTTTCAAGTAGAGGCTTTCCTTAGCTCTTTTAAATGAGTTCAGGAAAAGATGCCAAAGACTCCTGAGGCTTTATAGAACCGAGGAATGTTGGTCTCTGTGCTAATAAAGAAATCATAATAATAGGCGTCTGTTCTGGACAAGCAGTTTGCAAAAATGCAGTTTGTGATCTGCAGTAAGGATGCATACAGCTAATGAGGGCAATTTCTCTGATGGACTCAGAACTCAATGTATGCATATAAACACACAAGCTCAACTCTCTACATGTGACAGAGCATATTTCTATTAGTGTAATTGGCAGTGAGCACTGTCCAGAATGGTATAAGGACTCCTGCCTTGGGCAGGGGCTGGACTAGAAGACCTCCAAGGTTCCTTCCAGCCCTGTGACTCTATGATCATTCTTTGCTTGAAGTTGCTGCCATTTTGATGCACATGACATATGTGAACCAATGCAAGAGGACATGTTTCCTTCGCTGGCTTTTGGTTATTGTCTTTGTTGTTGTTGTTCTTAGATGTGAAAAGTCTCATCTAATTCCCATTTAACAGCATATAGTCGCAAGTTAATCTGTAGTATATAATTGTTCCTCTTGATCTCTATAAAAGGAGTAATATTTTTTTTACAAAACAAAAGCTAGGGAGCCATCTAGTATCAGGAATGCTGTAGTAGTGAAATTCAGGTTATCAGCATCAGTTGGCCTTTTAAAGGTTCCAGGGCTTATATGTGGGACGGATGTAACCCTCTTATCAAATTTCTGATGGTGACCACCTCTTGTGCAGGCCGTTCTGTTCAGCTCGTTGACTTCGATCAAGCAGTGGTCATTAGTCCAGAGAGCTTCAAAAGGAGGATTGGATTCTTAGAGGGATGGCCTTTTGATCACTATTGGTCCATCATGTCTAACTGAAACCCTTAAGCCAGGACTGCTTTATTACTAATATCTAATATTTGGGACCAACAGTAGGGAAGAAAATTGCCTTTTTGTTTTATTTACTGTGGAGACATGATTAGGCTGGGTATGCTTATTTAATTGGCTTGTATATGTTGTGTGTGTGTGTGTGTGCTGTTTCTGTGAGTTTGTTTGTATCTTTTCTTTTGAGTTAATTTTGCTGCATTTCCATAGTATGAGCCATATGGAGCTGGCAATATGAGCAAGCCCTTAGAGAAAAGAGGGCAGGTTGCCACTGAAAACAGTTGGATGATTATCAAAATGTAACGAAGCTAACTGTTGCATGAAAAACTATAAAAACAAATGATGTTTTGTTAATTCTCTTATAAGCTGAAAAACCTTTTTTTTTTTTGGCTGTATTAAAAATCCATGTGGTAATTAAAGTGTGAAGTTCCATACTTGAAATGGATAGTGTTTAAAGTACAATACTTGACTTTTCATACTGGCTAAGCTTATACACCATAGTAAAGACTAAGTCAAAGAATCAAATATAATAGGATTATCCATACAGTAATCTATGCCCAGTCAAATAAATCATGTTAGGGTTTGACAAGATGATCTGAATCACAAAATACCCGAACTGGCCAACCTTTTTTTATGCAACTTTTTTGATTTTATGTCCCTTTACAAAATCATTTTCAGACTCTGTGCGTGTCATTGCCTTCTATTATGCACAATTCATATTCAAGGCTGATTATTGCTATTTCCAGATCCTGATGTAATAATCACATTAATCTAATTCAAAGCAGCCAGAAGTCACATGATCTGAGTTTATATGCATTGAAGACAATATAATATATATATAATGTAATGTAATAATAATATAATAAATATTTATATTCAAGTAAGACAATCATATAAGATTATGTAATCTAAGATAAGACAGCCATTTGTCTGGAATGGTATAGGGTTTCCTGCTTAAGCAGGGGGTTGGACTAGAAGACCTCCAAGGTGCCTTCCAACTCTGGTATTCTGTTATAAATGACAATCTTTTCCCAGGCTGAAAATCTTGTAGAACTCTGGGGCATGGCATCATCACGGTCACATCTGGCTTCTAATGTCAGCGTCCTGCATCTGAATCAAATGTCTCTCTAAAGTTCACATCATTGGAAAATGCTAACTTAGCATGATTTGGGAATACAGTAGCTATTTTGTATTGAGATCCAATTCTGCAACCTTAACTGTTCCCTTGTATTCGTATATTAAGTAGGTCAATTCATTTTAAGAGTACAGTACACAACTGTTGGAGGAATATTACTATATTCTTTTGCCTACCAATTAAAAACAGAAGTACCTATTTTAGATAACATGTGAATATTGCCAAAATGTCAGGTTTGTGTATGTTCCCTTCTCCTCCTTCTTGAATTCACAATATCCCATATCCTGACATCAGTACCATCAACATATCCCTGAAAATGATGAGCCAGGGGAAATCTTGTTATAATGATACAAAAACTGTAAAATGTCAGTACGTTGAAGCAGACATTAGAGAAGGGAACTTGATGCACAACTTCCATTTACATTGCCATGTCTCAAACGTCATAACATGTAATTCAGCCCTAACAGTCCATCTTGAATTCTTTCTTTGGATGAGAAAGCTGTTTGTGGCAGAAATGACTTTACTTCTGATACTGTATTTACAAGCTGCTTTGGGAGACTTGTTAGCTAAGAGAGAGATGGAATGTTAAAAAGTAAGCAACAATCTTTTTAACAACATGCAATAATACCAGGATTCCAAAGGCATGGAGAACACTTTATGAAGAATAAAGGAAGAGGACTATAAAAACATGTACTCTGATTCCATTACAAAAAAAAATCCACTTGCTAGAATAAATATATTGCTGTGTGTCCCTGGGAAAAATGAAACTGGAACATGCTATAAGGGCAGCACATAAACTAAAAGCTAAATTAGATTTAAACTTTGGCTAAGTTAAACGTTCTCCTCCTGTGCTGATCCTTTTATGACTAGTACCCAGGTAATTCAGCATGTCTCAGACCTCCATCGAGACCCAGAATTGTTGAAAAAGAGTTTTGTTTTGTTTTTTCTCCTGCAAGGAGGCCAAAAGGACTCTCGGTAACCAGCCCAGCGACAAACTGTTTATTGAAGACCGAGTGGCTTTTTCAAACTTGCCTCCCAACCTTTCGTCACAGCCAACCTTTGTTCTCCCTCTTCTCTTCAGGTCATTTTGCCTGGGATAAATACTTGAAAGAGACATGTTCCATCCCAGCTCCTGCCCATTGCTTCAAGCAGGTAATGGAGCATTCCATGTTCTAAAAGAGTTGGGATGAAGGGGTCTGCTTCTAGTCGGCTCATATACAAGTATGGAATAGACTCCTCTGCCTTCTGTTGGTGGGAGAAGAACAAACAAAGCAGGTACCCGGTTGTAAATTCTATACTAGAACAGAACTGAAAAAAAAAAAGGTGCACTATAAGTTCTAGAGTTGATGAAATAGCTCAGGACCCTTAGTTCGCAGGTATTGCTGATTTAACATGGGCTGTGTGTACCTAAGGGTACAGGTAGTCCTCGACTTACAACCACAACTGGGACCAAAATTTCCATTGCTAACCAAAGGCTGAGTCACACTCAATTTTACAATCTTTTTGCCACAATGGTTAAGTGAATCACTGCAGCTGTTAAGTAACTCATATGGTCGTTAAATGAATGCAGCTTCCACCCTTGACTTTGCTTGTTGGAAGCCAGCTGGTAAGGTTGCCGATGGCGTTTACGTGACTCCAGGACACTGTAGCCGTCATAAGTACATGCTGGTTGCTACACGCCCAAATTTTGACCCTGGAGATGCTGCAGTGGTTGTGTGAGCACCAGTGATAAGTCGCTTTTTTCAGTGCTGTTGTAACTTCAAATGGTCACTAAATGAATGGTTGTAAGTCGAGGATTACCTGCACTTCCAGATAAGACATTTCCTGTGTTTTTCTTACAAAATAATTCCGGGAAAAGGGAATTCATTCACTTATTGCTTCCCACTTGTGACCTCTCCCTCTCCTCTTTTTCCACACTGCTTTTACTTGTTTTTAACATTGAAATCTATTAAAGGGAAAGAGACAGAAAAAAACACTGACAATGTGAGGAACTAGTTTGAAAGGACCTAGACCATTGCATACACATTCATAATACATTATGATTGTTTTAGACTTGATGTAAATAATTGCTTTGGACTAAACGTAAATTAAACAGGATTATTGTCATAATATCTGAGCTCAGATGTGACCTGCTAAGTATTGTCTTTGACTAGAATTTTAAATAAAAGCCACTTTTGCATAGATGGAATGCACTGTAGTAAGCAAAGGGAATAATTGCCCCCCAAAAGTCAATGTATAATTCTTAGCATGCCCATTGTTTTAATATCGTTTGCAAAGTGAAAGTACAAGAAGCAAAGATTTTGGAGTACTGTGGAAGTATCAGATGTAATGTGCTTGTAATTCCTAGCATGTTCTGTTCAATGGGATCAAAGTAGGCAATACCATGGGAATTGGGTAAATGGTCTGTCTGACTTGCATAAGGCAGCTTACCATGACTTCAAGAGCGTTTAATGAAGAAGGTAAGCATGGAACTGGTTTGGTAGTAATAAAATGGGATAGTTTGGTTGGAGTATGAAATTCTGCCTGTTTTACCTCAAAAGATACTGAAGAACAAAAGGAAGGAGAAAAGTTTAGATTTTAATGTCTTCAGTTGAAGAGAATGAATCTTCCATTGATGGTTGGATTTTCCTCTCTTCCCCCTGTTGCTTATCCTATTAATTTCTCTTTGCATACTGACTGTGAATCACAGCCCCCAAGGTTTTATTGATGTTCAGATGCCAGGAACAATGTAGGGAATGAGGAGGAAGGAAGAGGAGTTTGGGGAGAGCATAAAATAAACTGCCTAAAGGATGAAATGTGACCAAAAGCCTTGTTCCCCTCAGTCTTATGCCCCACCCAGCAATGAATTCAAGATCAGCATGAAGTTAGAAGCCCAAGACCCCAGAAACACCACATCAACTTGTATTGCCACTGTGGTGGGGCTGACAGGTGCCCGTCTCCGATTACGTCTCGATGGCAGTGACAACAAGAACGACTTCTGGCGTCTGGTAGATTCTGCAGAAATCCAGCCCATTGGCAACTGTGAAAAAAATGGTGGAATGCTCCAGCCTCCTTTAGGTGAGTTGAAGCCTCCTCTGGGTATGTCCAGTTTGATGAAAAGAAGGACTAGGGGTGACATGATAGCATCTCAGGGGCTGCCACAAAGAAGAGGGAGTCAAGCTATTCTCCAAAGCATCTGAAGGCAGGACAAGCGATGGAGGAATACCAATCAAGGAGAGAAGCAACCTAGAACTAAGGAGGAATTTCCTGACAGTTAGAACAATTAATCAGTGGAACAACTTGCCTCCAGAAGTTGTAAATGCTCTAACACTGGAAGTTTTAAAGAAGAGATTGGACAATCATTTGTTTGAAGTGGTATAGGGTTTCCCGCTTAAACGGAGTTGGACTAGAAGACCTCCAACGTCCCTTGCAACTCTGTTATTCTGTAATTCTGTTATGCTGTCCTTCTGTTATAATTTCTCCATGTAAGGATCTGCCTTTACTAGATTTCAACTAGAAAACCAGATATTGCAGAAGGAACCAACCTAAAGCACAGTCACATGGCTACAGGACACTACAAATATTGTATACTACCCAGATACTACTCAATGGGCTTCATTGTCTTCTGATCATCTTGGAGCAAACTAATCAGGTTGCCTAGATTTTACTTCTTCTGGTACTATTCATAGAGGACAAGTATAGAGACAAAGTGGTCCTTGATTTATGACTGACTACTTAGAGAGCATTAGACATTACTATGGACTTTCCTGGGGCTGCTTACAACAGCCACATTCCCTCAGTCGAGAGGCCGCATGACAGGTATTCAGCAACTTTTCTGCTTTTATGGCCAATTCATTCATTCATTCATTCATTCATTCATTCATTCATTCACAGATAGTCCTCGACTTAAGACCACAACTGAGCCCAACATTTGTGTTGTTTAATGAGACACTTGTTAGGTGAGTTTTGCCCCATTTTATGACATTTCCTGCCACAGTTGCTAAATGAACCACTGCAGTTGATAAGTTAGTAACCTGGTTGTTAAGTGAATCTGGCTTTCCCCATTGATTTTGCTTGTCAAAAGGTTGCAAAAGGTGATCACATGACCTCGGGACATAGCAATGGTCATAAGTATGAATCAGTTGCCCAGCATATGAATTTTGATCATGTGATCATGGGGATACTACAAAGATCAGCAGTGGGACAAATGGTTGTGAGTTACTTTGTTCAGAGCTGTTGTAACTTTGAACAGTCACCGAGTGACTGTTGTAAGTTGAGAACTACCTGTATTATTTATTTATTTGCTTATTTATTTGTTTGTTTGCCATGCAGGTAATCCTCAACTTACAACCATTAGTTTAGTGACATTAGAAATTGCATCAGCGCCGGAAAAAAAGTGACTTATGACTATTTTTCAGAGTTACTACCTTTGTAGCATCCCCATGGTCACATGATCAAAATTTGGATGCTTGGCAACCGACTCGCATTTATGACGTTTGCCGTGTCCCTGGGCCACGTGATCCCCTCTTGCAAAACCTTCTGATGAGCAAAGTCAATGAGGGAGCCAGATTCACTTAACAACTGTGGCCAGAGAAGTCTTAAACTGGGGCAAAACTCACTTAACAACTGTCTTGCTTAGCCGTGGAAGTCTGGGGCTCCATTGTGGTCATAAGTCAAGGCCTGCCTCCATTCCTATGTCATGCCAAGAGGCAGTTCTCGATAAGGAGAAGAAAATGGCGGACAGCCAACAGTTTGAAATCAAGTCAACCATTTTATGCAATTTATTTCTATTTTTTAAACCTAGATATAATTTTTCCTTCCAGGGCTGAAAGGGGTCTATGAACTGCTCTCTCCTTCAGGTTTTCTCACCACCACAACAGCCCTGTGAGGTAGGCTGGGCTGGGAGAGCACACCTGGCCCAGATTCGCCCACTGCCTCCATGGTTAAGCATATACTCGAATCTGGGTCATCTTATTCTTGGTTCACTCCTCAACTGTCTCTCTTTAATGGCCTTATTCCACAATATTAAAGGAAAAAAGCATGTCATTTCTCTCCTGGCTTGAATATGATACTGATCTTTGTAAGAAGACCAGCTGGGCTGTTTGACAGTCTATTGGAATTATGTAAACTGTGCTCTGAATATTAAATATTCATCGCGCCCATATTAAAATCCAACAGCATCTTTTAGGGAAATAATTAAATGATATTTGATTTTGCCTTTAAGAGTCAGGGGTCATATATGACTGCACAAAAGCCTCATCAATATTAAGATATTTTTCAGCCAACGCATCTCCACCCCACTTTGGAGCATGAATCATGCATACATTTCTTCTCTTTCTTTCTTTTTTTCCTTCCTCTTCCATTCTCCCGTCTTCCGTGCCATGAAAAAAAAGAAAATAATATATATATAGAGAGCGGTCTGGCATTTTCCAATATCAGAGAGGAACAAAATAGCCCTGGGAATATCAAACAGTTCCAAGAGTTTTTGGGCTCACTAGTGGTTGAAAGTTGATTGGTTAGATCACAGGGTGACCTCATTGCATTTCAATGTCTTGTTCCCTGATTGGTTGGGAGGGATTTGGAATAGGTAGCTTGGAAAGTAGAGAACACCGATAGTCCTTGAGTTACGACTTGCCTATTATGGCCGTCAGTTGTGCCGGTCATAAATCAGGTCGGTTCTGACTTTTTTGCCGTTAAGCGAACACGGCGGTTGGTAAGCAAAACAGTTGGCGGTTGTGGTCACGTGACTGTGGGATGCTACAAATGGCTGTAAATGAAGCCATGTTGATGAGCAGCTGAAGTTTGGTCACATGACTCTGCGGGGGGGGGGGAGGGGAGAGGGCGGACTGTCGGAACTTTGGGTCAGTAAGTAAGTATCCCCCAGGTAGGTCCGTCATAACTTGAAATTCCTGGTCGTACGTTGAGGACTATCTGTATCCATTGCCTATCAATGAAACATGGGATTTTTTTTATAAGACAGGAAAAAACCGTCAGCAATACATTGGGAACATGGGGAGGTGTAGCTGGAAAATTAAAAGGGGGAGGGGTTCCCTGAAAATGTGTGCGGTCACACAGGGAGGGCCTGCTGGGGGTACCATCGGCGGCGAAATGCCAATTGGTGACCCCCAGAAGTAGAGCCTTCTCTGTGGGGGCCCCTACCCTCTGGAATGAACTACCCCCCGCACTTCGGAGG
>JANHFL010001623.1:33038-48184 GCA_032468155.1 Oxyrhabdium leporinum | reverse complement strand
ATCACAATTTGCTGGTGTGCTGTGTTGCCTTTATCAATGCTGATAAATCTTCCACTTCTGTTCAAATCACCATAAGATTTAGCAGAGGCCCTGTGTGGCTTCGAGTTTCCCACCGAACAAAATTGCAAGTTTTGATAGTGTTTTAGAAAGCAAAACTTTGGAATCTGTTGGAGTTGGGTGGCTTGTAAATTCAGATAAATAAATCAAATATGCCCATTAGTTCTGTTTACACTATATGGTAAAAACTGATCTCGTGTAAATTAGAAGATTGTGGTTCAAGTTCATTCTTTGTATTAATTTATAAATCAGTTCCGTCCCTTCAGCAGCAATAATTAGTTTTCCCAGATAGTGAGTCATGCAAGAGATGATCTATAGTTGGATTGTAGCTTAGTGGTGGAAAATATGCTTTATATGCTAAAGATCCCAAGTTCAACACCAGCAGTAGAAGCCTAATTGGGCAGTGATGTCATACAACAATATGATTTTTCTCTAATCTGATGTCCTAATTAGTTTACATAATCCCTGTTGGGCATGTTAGTTGAGGATAATGTGATATATATCCCAACTGTGTGGGAGAGCTGAAGACAATTATTCCAGGGATATCTGTAGTCTGCAAGTTGTCCTTCTTTGGTTATTACTGTTCAAGCACTTCAACTGGTAAAGCAAGCTTTGAAAATAGTTGGAAAATGAGTATATGCTGATATTTTAGGACTATAGTTTGGCTAGTTGGCAGCAAAAAACCTCTGGAGCATTTTAGCTTCTTTAGCACTAGAGGGAGCAGATTATCTGTTTGATAATCTTGAGTTTACAGGAGCTGTCGGTTTCATATATGTAATAAGCAACTCTCCATTTAAAACAAAGCTCTAATTTCAAGGATTCTTGCCTCATGATCCTGGACACATGTTTTAGTAACCATCAGAATAACTATGAATCAGCATTTCAAGGGGCTGATGGAGAAATTCAGAAAAATCCCAACATTGATTGCTAAATGAAGAATGACAAAAGTATTAGTCTGTAGTTTGGTTTTTACCTCTTATATCTATCAGTGTTTGATAATTATCCCAACATGCTGATGACAGTTTTTATGGACATATATGCATATCTCAGGAACAATTAACCACCTTTAAAAACAGTTGGATTAAGATTCATTCTTCTCTCTTCGTCTGCATCTGATTTTCAGAGATGATTTTTTTCAGGGAGTGAGAAACTGGCAAGCCAGATCCTCAGTTCCTATTTTTAAGTGATCGACTAGCAATTGACCTTGCCTCAGCTTAATGATCCCTTCACATGCCTCTTCACCTCTTGGCTGGCAGGGTGTGCCATGTGGTTCTTTCCAGATGGAGCCCTTCTGCGTAATCTTTGTTGCTATCTTGGTTTGAGGATTTATGCAATGATTGTGTGCTGCTTGTTGCCCTGTTGTAAGTCTTCCAGATCACGGAGAGCAAAATTAATGGTTATTTGTCAAGGAGGATGCCTTTATCAGCAGAGCTGCTCAGGAAAATAGTCTTTGTTATGGAGCATGGAGAAATTCTACAGAAAAACAGTTTGTTTAGTTGCCATTCGAAGTTTACAACAGTACTGAAAAAAGTGGCTTATAAACGTTTTTCACACTTATGTCCGCTGCAGCATTCCCGTGGTCACATGATCAAAATGCAGCAGCTTTGCAACTGACTCATATTCATGACGGTCGCAGCATCCCGGGGGCATGTGATCCCCTTTTGGTGACCTTCTGACAAGCAAAGTCAGTGGGGAAGCCAGATTCACTTAACAACTGCATTGCTAACTTAACAACTTGCAGTGCAAGAAAGGTCAAAACTGGGGCAAAACTCACTTAACAGTTGTCCCACTTAGCCACAGAAATGTTGCTCTCAATTGTGGTCGCAAGTTGAGGACTCCCCGTAGTTAAAAAGAAATGTTCAGCATTACTGGCAAAAATCAACATGTACTGAATATTTAACCATAACATGCACCCTTCTGATTAAGTTGTACTCTTTGGACTCAGAGTGACCCCTGCTAAAGTTAGTTAACGCTAATGAAGCTGGATTGCCAAGCAGCAGCTGGGAGACAGGATCATGAGAGTTAATTGTCTTTGGACAGGCTGTGAGCTAGAGGCAATTTTCGGCATTATCAAGAGATCTGGAATGTGAAATTTCAACCTTGGCACCCTTCCAGCTGGCAGAGACGCAGGGTGGTCCTGCCAAGCAAAGGAGACTTTTAAAAAGGATGCACTCTTTTCATTGCTGTGCCAAGGGCAATGAAAGTTACAGCACTGGAGCACAACTATAAGCATCTATCCCAGTTTTCTTTGTTCTGCTTGATGCAGTCACCCATTCAAACAACTTTATTGTGCTCAGCTGGCATGCAAAAGTTAATTGTTTTTAAAGTTACTAGAGCTATGTGTTAAATGGCACCTGACATTCTTCCCGTACCTGTCAACCATTCCCCCCCCCCCCCAAATAATTGTGAACGGATTAAGGGTTTAATCAGCTTTGATACTTGGGGCTGAAAGGGAGAATAGCTTCAGGTGGAAATTGGTAGGAATGCTGTCTCTGTCAGAAGACCTGCATCTCTTCTCATTTGGTTGAATTGCCAGAAGATAAACCCTGGCATAATTGTAGATTTGTCTGTCATTTCCCAGTTCTCTGCCTGTTTTGAAAGTTGAACGGAAAACTTGCCACCTTACTGTCTTGTGCAGTAGCAGAAGATGTAATGTGGGGACTAGAGTCATTCTGTAGCCTTCGTTGTTGAGTATTACGGCTTCAGGAACATGCTTGCATCTGAGTATGAGTGGTGAGTGTGTGAACAGTTAGCTCTTGGGCATAAATGTGTTGACCTAGGTGACTCTGTGCTCTACCCACAAATATCTTCTGACATGAAGTCCTTTTCATTTCATTAAACGTCCCTTTCATTGCACATTTTCTCTGTGTGGCTTGTTTTTAAAAGCTATCCAGACCGCTGTTCAGCAAAGCTTCCAATTAAAAACCAGAAAAATAAAACATATAAAACATGATAAATGGCAGCATATAAAAGTATGTGCTTGCCCACTGTCATTACTTTGTCTAGATGGTATGATTGATGACAATTGGTTTGGATAATTGGCTTTATTGTACGCTGCCCAGAGTCACCCTGTATGAGATGGGCAACTATATAAATTTGATGAATAAAAATAAAATCATTACAATCCCTAGAATTCGACATGAGTTAGTTTTGGAGTTGTGCATTAACATTCTGCATTCCATAATACTCTACAGGGGCAATTTTCGCTGGTGCTATTAACATTAGGCAATAAATTATTGCAGACTCTTGGAACTTGCACAGAATGAGGCACCTGTCATCTATCACAATTATTTTCTTGAATGGAATCAGAAAAAGATTTGAATGCCCAGAATAATTAAAACCAAGAGCACAATAGAAGAAAACTATGTTAACGACCTTGCAGAATGCAAGGAGGCAGGGTGCTGCACATACTTTGAGGACGTCATGTTTCAGAGTATCAGCAGGTGAGCATTCTTGGCAATGGTTTTGTGCAGTGGGCAACTTTAAGAGATGGACTAACTCCCAGAATTCCCCAGTCAGTAATGCTTGTGGATTTCGTATGCTCATAGTAGATAATGCATCCTCCTGCTGGCTGAAACTGTCATACCTAGCTCACTAGAGAGGGCTTGAATGCTGAGAAAAGTGGAAGGAAAGTGAAGAAGAGAACAACCAGTTGGAAGGTGGATGGATTCAGTTATAGTGGTGATGAGTGATAGCTGGAAGACCTAAAAGACCAGGATATGGACAGATTGTCATGGAGGGAATCAGAAATGAGTTGAGAAACGACTTGATGGTCCATAATCAGTCAAGTATCCTGTTCCAAATAATGGAAGTAACAGTAGGTTTAATATTGTTGGATTGCAACATTCCAAATGCAGCCATAGGTTTGTGCTAATTTTCCCTTAAGCTTTTCTGTTGGTGGTGGTAAGAAATAATTAGATGCTTGGAACAATGCGTTCTGGAGATAAAGAAGATAGAGTTTAGCACCCATCAACAGAGTTATGACAGGGGAGATTTCTAATGTCTCTTTCAAGTTAAAGAATTCCATTTTAGAGGATGGATAAAGGTAAAACACTGGGCTTAGAAGGATATTTGGTGAGCTCCATTTTTGATACATGAGGATTATTTAATGCCCTGTAACTAATATGTGACTAAAAATAGGGATTGAACTGTACCCTGGACTTGTGGCAATCATGGACTATAATATTAGCATTGTCTTGGAGATACTGATAGCTCATAATCATTTTATGGCTTATTTAAAGTACACTTTAATGCTGTACAGATTGCAGGGTGTTAGCTTTTATCCCCTGTCTATTCCTATATGTTGAAAAGAGACAGTGTTCATATAATGGTGAGATATTTCACATGCAAATCATTAGTACCCTCCCTTTTAAATATGTACAGACACTTTGGTTAGAACATCAGGAGAAATCCCTTGAAAGTACATAAGGCTTGATAGCGAAGACCATTTCCTAGAAGAATATGGACTTTCCCCCTCCGTGAACAAATAGAGACTGGACATGTTGTGAGGATATTCTAATTCTGGATTTCCTTCAGTTTCCATTCATATAGACAGTCTCTCTCAGGTTGAGTGACTTCGTGTATTTTCCCATGAAAAATAATCTTCCAGATATTCTCATTAAATGGAAATGTGTAGGATGAAAAACGTTGTATGGCTAAAGCTTGTCATTAGACCCCGCGAACACTGGGTGCATGTTTGTAACATGGATTCATGTTGAAAATGCAGTAAAACTGTGAAATTATTTCAAGGGGTCCATTCATTTTGCTGACTTAACCAGTTGTCACATTTCTTTCCTTACTGACACAGATTAAAAGAACTACTCGTGTACAAAACAAGTAATTATTTCACCAAAAGTTCAGAGTGGGGTGTCCGACCTCGGAAACAAAAAAAAAAAAGACCAGTGGACTTCAAGTCCCAGAATTTTCCAGCCAGTCCTGCTGGCTGGGGAATTCTAGGAAACGAAGTCCACCAGTCTGAAAGGTGCCAAAGTTGGGCACTCCTAGTTTAAACCTTACTACAAACACACCAGCAGAGCGATTGCGTTGCGTTAGGTCTTCCAGACGGTCTTTCGAATGAGGCTGTGGTGGGCCTTGACCGTCTCCTCTCCTTCCTCTTTTATGCCAGTTGTCATTCCAAAGACCCCGTTCCCTGCCCCTGATGTGATCTCCGAAAAAAGCACCATGCACAACACCACAAGGAGTCTCCTGGAACATCTGCCTGGACAAAGAGGCCGCAAACCTGGTCGTAAAAGAGGCCGGACACCCAAGGTGCTGACCAGCCACCCCAACCCCAACCCTTCCAAGGCAGTGGAGCCTTTAAAATTCCCCAAAAAGAGGGGGCCAAAGCCTGGTGGGAAGGTAGGTTGGCAATGTGCAGGGCTGAACTATCAGACATAAGCCTCCCTCTTTGATGTGGCCACTGCAGCAAGATTAGTGTACGTCCAACGATGGGAGAATGATGTTTGCTTGCTGATGACCCCAACTTTATTGTGCATAAATAACTCAAGGTGGCAAACATATCTAATATTCTTTCCTCCTCCTAATTTTCCTACCACAACCCTGTGAGGTGGGTTGGAGTGAGAGAGAGCGACTGGCCCGAAATCGCCCAGCTGGCTTTCATGCCATGCTTAAGGCAGGACTAGAAGTCACGGTTTCCTGGGGATTGGTCCAAAGTGAGCCAGCCAGCGTTCCTGCCTAAGGCACGACTAGAACTCGTGGTTTCCTGGTATCTAGATCAGCACCTTAACCACCAGACCAAACTGGCTAATCAATGAATGAATTAAAAACATCTGATTAGACACAATATACTTTTTGTGTGCTCCCGCTTGCTGCCTTAAAATCCCCGGAAGGGCTCCCCAGGACTGAAACCTTTGAAAAGAGCTTTAATTCTAAAGCTGAGCAGGCTGTGGACTGGCCGGGGTTCTTCGTAGGCTGCTTTCAAGCTCCACAGAGAAAAAGCAGGAAGCAAAAGACAGCCGACTGCTTAAAAATCTACATCAACTGGTGCAGTAAAATCAGTTCTGAACAGCTTCTTCCTTTTCCCTGCTAGACTTTGTTCCTCCACTGAAAGCCGTTGGACTTTTTCTTTCCCCCCCCCCCCCCAACTCCCTTTCAGAGAAAGCAGCGAATGTTACTAAATCCAGCACCCACTTCCCCGACAACTAGCACTCCTGAGCCCGACACAAGTACGGTACCACAAGATGCAGCAACTATTCCCAGTTCTGCTATGCAGGCCCCTACAGGTAAGGAACCGCCGCCTCTTAATTCTGAAAGTTCCTGCTGTCTTCTGAGAAAAGCCTTTAAAAACTGGCTTCTCCCCTAGCTGGGATGATTAGTGAACTCATGGCAACGTCAATGTATTTTTGAGTTTTCTCTTCCTCCGGTGTGGCTGTTCTACTATCTGGATGTTGTAATTCATTACAGTATCTTGACATTTTCAAGTTCATGCTCTTTGTCAGCCACCCGGAGTGATTTAAACACTTGGATGGAACTAGAAATTGAATGAATGAACAAATATATAAATGAATGACAAACCTAACCAGGGAGATATTTTTTTTTGAAAGTAGCAACTTCATACGATAAGAGGGGGAAAAATAGTTAGGGCAAAAGAATAATTCTCCAAAATAATTCTTTCCGTGGGTCTCCTTCACATTGTGTTCATGTAACTGGCATCAAACTAGAAATATTGGAGTGCTTTGTGGTTGACCTCTTTGAACTGCACAATTTCTCCAGGAATCATGAGGCAGTGTTTCAATTCATAAGTACGTCAAAAAAAAGAAGAAGAAAGTTAAATCTTCGTTGCATAGACTAGGAAACATTGTTTTAAAAGAGCCTTTTTGTATTTACACATGTTCGTGCATTAGGAATAAATCTACCAATTAAGGATAAATTTCACTATGATTAAGGAGCAGAATCTGAATGTTTGACACGCATTTGAGCGATCCATTCCGCGGGTGTTAAATGTCTCAGGTAGAGCCTGCTGAATGGATTCCTAAACATAGCTATGATCCCTCACCCGGAAGAACCTCCAGGAGACCTACACAGTTAAAAGGTGCAAGGTGTTCTGCAGATACAGGTGCAGTGCTTTTCATGTAGTTCTCTACAGAGGGATGCTGGATGAAGGGATTGTGGGAACTGAAGTCCACACGTCTCAAAGTTGCCAAGGTTGAGAAACAGAGCACATATCTGCAGCTCGAATCTCAGTCTCTCCTCTTCGTGGTTTCTCAAGCAGCTTTTGGCAAGTTAAATTATATAATGGAAGGGGGGGGGGAAGAGCAATTTTCTGGATATGTAGACTCTCAAAAACGAATGCAGCATACGGATCTGGAATCAGTCAGGTTAGATAACTCATTTGCAGAAAAGAGAGATTAAGGGACTGTTGCCCGATCCAGAGTTTACACGACATTTACCTCTGCTTTTTCAAATTTAAGTACTGAAGGCTTCTTATGTGTTTGCTTCTTCTCTCTCCCACCGCCCCTAGTTTGCATCTACTTGAATAAAAACGGCAGCCCCGGGCCTCATCTGGACAAAAAGAAAATCCAGCAATTGCCTGACCATTTTGGTCCAGCTCGAGCATCCGTAGTCCTGCAACAAGCAGTCCAGGCTTGCATTGACTGCGCTTACCACCAGAAGACCGTCTTCTCATTCCTTAAGCAAGGCCACGGAGGAGAGGTTATTTCAGGTAGCGCTCAGGTTGATCTGTCCTACTTCGTTGGGAAAATATCTTCGGGGAAACATGTCTGCTAGCCACCATCTAGCCATGAGGGTCTAATAGTAGCCATGCAGCATGGTGTGTGTTTTTCCCGAAACCTTTGGAGCAAGAGTGAGCAACTGCAGCCCCTTTACAACCTGTGGACTTCCAACTCCCAGAATTCTGGCTGCCTCAGGAATTCTGGGAGTTGAAGTCCACAAGTAGTAAAAGGGGTCATTATTGCCCACCCACCCCTGCATTGGAGTAATGTTCTAGTCTAATGAAGTAATGTTCTAATTTATTCTCGCTGGAATATTGACGTCCCAAGAAAATCTGGAAGGCACTTTATTACACTGGATGACAAGCAGACAGCTGGGGGAGGGGCTGGTGGAGAGAGGGTGAGTTTTGCTGGTCATCTCTGTAACATTTTTATATGTTTAGCTTTGTTGGTTTCCTCTTCCAGCTGTGTTTGATCATGAGCAGCACACTCTAAACTTACCAGCAGTGAATAGCATTACTTACGTCCTCCGTTTCCTTGAGAAACTTTGCCACAACCTGCGTAGTGACAACCTCTTTGGGAATCAGCCCTTCACTCAGCACCACATGCATCATTCCAGGGAATACAACCATGACAAATACCTACCAGGTAAGGATTGGGGCAGAGAGCTTTCATGGAAAACTCTGCAGGTGGAGTACGGTGTGTTTCCCCAAACAGATTCCAAACCAGTCGTCCCATCGTTAAATCATTTTGAACCTATTCCTACCGCCGGCCTATTCTTGTGTGCCTCTTTTAAACTTGGAGCAAGGCTACATGGGTAGTTCTCAACTTACGACTGTAACAGAGCCCACCCATTTCAGTTGTAATTCACGACAGTCACAAAACAGATCACCCAACAGATCACTGACCTCACGTTAAGAACCTTTTTTTGCAGCGGACGTTAAGCAAATGCTGTCCCTTTCCTAAAATTCTCCCAATTATTGTATAGAACCAATAACGAGAGGGTTGCTAACACTCAGATTTTTCAAAATCACCCTTCAGTTTGGCAATACGGCTGTTTCTGCTGGTGGAATTCTAGATGCTGGCGTAGGCCATTTGGGAGAAGAAGAAGAGTCTTTATGGCAGCCAACGACCAATCCGTAGAGTATGGCAGTTCGGCTGATACGAGGCAGAACATCCGTTTCCCAAAGAAGGTGCTGATCTTAAGCAGGGCTTGTTCTCTCTTCCTAGACAGGAGCGTTTCGTTAGACGGCTCTCTGCAGGGACCAGGCCGGGGTACAAAGAGGTATTCCCAAGAGTTCCTTCCATACAGTGCTCCTCTGTCCCCCAAGTTACCAAAGAATGACCATCACCCTTTGGAAGGTGAGCACAGCCTCTTTTCCCAGCCTTTCACAAGCCGCAGAGGTTGACACTCATGTCCGCACTCCACTTCCAGCTCAGCTGTGCACTGTAGACACGGCCTTCTCCTCTTCTTGGTCAAGCAGGATTGCAGGCAATGGGCCACTGCAAGGGAGGATATTTCCTTCCTTCCTTCCAACTTATCGGGTGGGTTCCTTATTCCCTATGCTCCCCATCATCTGTGCATACCTGTGAGAACAAAAGCCATCTATCAATTTAAATTACTGGAACTGAGGTTGTTTCTACACTTTCGAGCAATAGCAACTTAGACTTATATATAACTTCACGGTGCTTTAGAGCCCTCTCTAAGCGGTTTACAGAGTCAGCATATTGCCCCCAACAATCGGGGTCCTCATTTCACCGACCTCAGAAAGATGGAAGGCTGAGTCAACCTTGAGCCAATCAAAATCGAACTGCTGGCAGTTGGCAGAGTTAGCTTGCGATGCTACATTCTAACCGCTGCGCCACCCTGGCTCTCCTAGCAATCACGATATCCTGAAATAAAATATCAGCCTCTCCTGTCCCCATACGAGACATTATTCGGTTGTGTTCAGATGGACAAAATGCCTTTTGATTCTTGCATGTGATCAGTTCTACCATTTCTGTGAAGATGGGGTGAATGGTCTTCTCTAGCACAAGCTGATTTCTCGGTGCAAGCAAGCACAAGAAGGAGCTTCTTGCAAGACGTTTCGTAGGCTGAAGATGAATGTTCGGTTCCCATCTGACGTTTCTGCCCACAGGTTGGAAAGGCAAAATTAGGCCTATGACTTTTTGTCCCTATCTCTTATCCATGCTAACTGTATGGAACGTGTTTCTTAATGCCCTTTGGATACCAGTTATTAATAACAACAACAATGCCTTCATATTCTAGTGAGCTTCCCAGATAGCACCTAAGGACATACTTGGGAATAGGATTCATGGCTGGATGGAACAGGTCTCTGAGCTAGTTGAACTCTTTGTTAACGTTGTTTCTTTCTTTACTAAAACAAGTAAGTGAGCCCTCAAAATTCGTAACACCTTATGAGAGTCCCCTCAGCTTTTGCCAGACAAAGAATATCTGCTTGCCACTCATGGCAAATAGTCTCTTCTTAGTAAAAAGGTTTCTTCTCATTTCTGAATGTGTGTTGCCGTATGACGGTGGGCACAGAAGCCTTTACAACTGTTTCAGGAGGGAAAACAGTACTTTCTTATGCTTGCAGTAATTTACCTTGCTTTCAAAGTGCCAGGAAAGCAGGACCACACTTGGAATATTGCATCCAGTTTGGGTCACCACAATATAAAACAGATGTTGAGACCCAGGAAAGAGTGCAGAGAAGAGCAACAAAAATGATTAGGGGACTGGAGGTTAAAACATAAGAAGAAATGTTGCAGGAATTGGGTACGTCTAGGCTAATGTCTAGGCTAGCAGTGTTCCAATACTTGAGGGGTTCCCACAAAGAAGAGGCAGGTCAACCTATTCTCCAAAGCATCTGAAGGCAGGACAAGAAGCAATGGATGGAAACTAATCAAGGAGAGAAGAAACCTAGAAGTAAGGAGAAATTTCCTGACAGTGAGAACAATTAATTGGTAGCCATAGAAGTTGTAGGTGCTCCATCACTAGAGATTTTCAAGAAAAGATTAGACAGCCATTTGTCTGAAATGGTATAGGGTCTTGAGGAGAGGGTTGGACTAGAGAATCTCTGATTTCCCTTCCAATTCTGTTGTTTTGTATGCCCAAGGGAAAGTTTGTATGGACTGTGGCTTGTTTACTATGTTTAAAGGCTTATGGTGAGCAGCTCAAGTAAGATGTGATTTTAAAAAAAGTGACTTGAACTTATCTCATTAGTTGAACCTTGAATACACTCTGATGCCATTGGGTGACCAATGTGCAACACTTCTTTGGGGATGTTTTAAAGAGAATGGCATATATGGCCCAGAAGTATTACTGGTGCAAGCCGTTCTCTGCATCCTTCATGTAGCATTGAACCAACAGCAGCACCTAAGAAATGGCTGTTTGATGGAATTTGGCTTGAATGTTTCACTGCTGGACTTCAGAGTTTGTGGAGAGTTTCTTCCTTAACCACAATTTACTTTCCTGCCAGAGTGAAATGAAGAATGGGTGTCAGATAATGCTCCATGTTTATTTTGCCCAAGAGCTGGCACCTGAGTACCAAAAAAGCAGCACTGTTTAGATGAAATAGCTTCCTATTTCAAAAGAAAAAGCAGAACCAAAGTTATAGGATTCCTGGTGCTTTGTTTTAATGCAGTCCTGCCATTACATGCCTAGGGAATGCTAAGATGATCTCTTTTAACAAGAAAAGACTTGGCCTTTCCACTGCATTGGCTGGTCAAAGAAATCTCAAACGGTGCTCCAGGATGAACGTATCAACTGTTTTCCATGCAGAAGAACTTCTAGGACATGAAGAGAATGACTGAACTTGGTTATGTAGGGAGAATAGCAATAGTACTTAGACTTATATACCGCTTCACAGTGCTTTACATCCCTCTCTAAGCGGTTTACAGAGTCAGCCTTTTGTCCCCAACAATCTGGCTCCTCATTTTACCCACCTCGGGAGGAGGGAAGGCTGAGTCAACATTGAGCCAGTCAGAATCGAACTGCCGAATTGCAGGCAGCCGGCAGTCAGCAGAAGTAGCCCGCAGTACTGCACTCTAACCCCCTGCGCCACCGCAGCTCGAGAAATTAACTCAAAGAACTTGATACAAAGTGGTGAATATAATTCCTCCTCCCCAACTTTCTAGCTGAGTAAATTTGCTCCGCGTTGCTGACTTACAACTCAAGGCGTTTTGTGTACGCGGCAGCACCATCGCTGTTCTTTGCATCTCTCTCACCAGTTGCTTATGTCTTCTAGGTGAAACCTTTGTCTTGAACGACGGTCTCCCTGGTCCTCTGGAGCCTCGCTTGGACCCGATCGACTCGGCCTTGAATGCCGTTAGCATCTCCAGTCCCATCCGGAACTCAAGGGACTTCCGACTTCAGGGATACCGACGTCTTCATCAGCCCTCCAGCCTCACTCAGTGCAGTACCCCTGCTGGGCATAGGCTGAGCGCTGGGGGTAAGAGACCTCAAAACCCTTCTTCTATGAAGCAGTCTAGCTTTACCTTCATCCTACTAACAGGTGGGCAGGGACTACTTCATGAATCCTGGGCAGTAAGTGGCACTCCTGTTATCCCTCTAGCAGCGCTGAGTGCAAATACAGGCAGTCCCCCACTTACGAAAGTTCGTTTAGTGACTGTTAGAAGTTACGGTGGCACCGAAAAGTGACTTGTGACTGTTTTTCACACTGACGACCTTTGCAGCATCCCCATGGTCACGTGATCAAAATCCGGGTGCTTGGCAGCTGACCCATATTTATGACGGTTGCCGTGTCCCCGGGGTCTGTGACCTTCTGGCAAGCGAAGTCAATGGGGAAGCCAGATTCACTTAATGTCACTAGCTTATCAACTGCAGTGATTCCCTTTAACAACTGGCAAGAAAGACTGTAAAATGGGGCAAAACCCACTTAACAAATGTCTCACTTAGCAACAGAACTTTTGGGCTCAGTTGCAGATGTAAGTCGAGGACTACCTGTGTGATTCATTAAATTTGACAGTGATTGTTGTTTTTAAATAGCGTCACCAGAAACCGCTATTTCTTTATATATATATATTTTATTAATTTTAATTAATATATTTATTTTATTAATTTTCTATTGTTTACATTTGTTAGTGCTTGATAAACATCGTGTTGTCTGGGTATTTAATTTGCTTAACAATACCGATTCCATTCTTAATCTCCACCCGTTTTTTCCAACCACTGGTAAAATAAATTCCATGTTTATTTTCTGTATAATATTCTGTATCTTCTGTTTAATTTTCAATGTAAGTCTATCCATTTCTGCACAATCTAGTATCTTCCTAATTATCTCTTTGTCTCGCGGTGTTTCTTCAATTTCCCAGTATATTGAGAATATAATACTCTCTGCTGTTAAGACATGCAATATTAAATATATAGTTTGCTTATCAAGTTTTTCCGGTATTATGCCTAATAGAAACAGTTCAGGTTTAAAATCTACATGTTTAGAAAGCGCTATTTCAATAGCGTTGGATCCCTGAGCTTCTGGGGCACCAGGGTTTACCTGTATGTTTTTCATTGTGCCCTCAGGCTCTGACAGATACCTGAGTTCTCGAGACACTTCACGGTTGGGTACCCGGGATCCTTCTGCCTGGACAGTAGAAGATGTCATGCAGTTTGTAAGAGACGCTGACCCCCAGCTGGGACCCCATGCAGACCTCTTCCGAAAACACGTAAATATGACTTCAGGTTCATCAGACTTGGCCTGGGTAGTACTTTCCTCCTGATGGAAGTGCTGCCACCTAACATATGGTTCCTGCTGATGAGGCAGCATTTAACACATTATTAATAATTCTGTGGGGCTTTCTTCCCTCTGAGAAGGTCAATGTCTCTCGGTGACATACCGAGGAGGCAAAGTTTTGGTGCCTTCCAAAAGTAAACAGGATTATTTGCACAATGTAGGTAGAATATATCTGACCGTCGGTCTTAGCATAAGAATTGAAGTAGAACAGGGGTGTCAAACTCAAGGCCTGCGGACTGGATCTGGCCTGCAGGGTGCTTAGATCTAGCCCGTCAGACCGCCCTGGAAACAGCAAAGGACTGGCCTCTGCCAGCAAAAAATGGAGCTCGGGAGGGCCTCATGCAGCTCTCCTGTGCTCCGTTTTTGCTGGCAGAGGGGTGCAGGAGGCCGTCGCAGCCAAAAACAGAGCTCAGGAGTCAGTTTTCACTGGCAGAGAGCTCGGGCCGCCACAAGTGATGTCGAGCTGACCACACCCACCCTGGCCACGCCCATGCTGCCCCCCCCATGACCCTGCAGCCCTCCATGAAATCGAGTTTGACACCCCTGAAGTAGAGAGATGGATTAATACAGTGCAGATGTAAACAGCTATTCCCAGGAGCTTTACTTGAGTATTACCAAAAGGCTGAATTCCACTTTTAAAGACTTTTCCCCCAAGTAGCTAAAAAGGAAGCCAAACCCTAGGCCTCTAATCTCTAATCTAATCTGTAAAGTTTATGCAAATGAAGGGGTTTTGATAAAGTGTCACTCCTAATGTCAAGGCATGTGAAAGAAATTATTATTTTTTTGTGCAACTGATGTTTCAAAGTCAGGCAGCCCCGTCATGTATTATCTCATAGATCAGCAGTCGCCCTCATCCAGCCTCTTCTTACTTCTGGCACAGCACAAACATGCCTCTTTTCTGCTCTATGCCTACAGGAGATTGACGGCAAGGCCTTACTCTTGTTGCGTAGTGACATGATGATGAAGTACATGGGCTTGAAGCTGGGGCCAGCGCTGAAACTCACCTACCACATCGATAAGTTGAAACAGGGCAAGTTCTGAAAAAAAGACTCTTCCTGGCACAATCATGGCCCTCTCAGCTCTCCACAAAAGGCACGTAAAACATGTGTCTCCCTTCTGCAGCCACCGCGCCTACGGAATCACTAGGACACCTTTCTTAACCAGCAGAAGAAAGGTGACTTCCTGCAGGAGGAAGGTCCTAGGCATCCCGAATCATCGTGTGAAGCTTCCGTTGGATTCTCACAAAGGGCGAAGTTTCCTCAGCTCTCCGCTGGTGGCCTCTGGGACCGTGTCTGAGAGGGGCGAGGATGCCTCCAGTGGGTGGAGCTGTGGCAGAGCCACCCCTCTTTATGCAATAGGAGGAGGACGTCAAGAAGCCCCTTTTCTGTGCCATGCAGAAGAAACTGATTAGGAGCCACCTGAGAAGGACAAGCAGCTGTTTCTCTCCAGATGATGCACTCCCTTGGGTGCAGGGATGGGGTGGGCAGGAGCCCTATCCAGCAAGCTCTACTCCCTGCCTGCAGATCACTCTTCTTACTTCTCACTTGGTGCTGTTAATCTCTTCCTGTATTAAGGACTGAAGCTGGCTTTGTTCACCCCATTGACTTTGCTTGTCAGAAGGTCGCAAATGGGGATCATGTGACCCCAGGAC
>JANHFL010001622.1:178143-201669 GCA_032468155.1 Oxyrhabdium leporinum | reverse complement strand
TTATAAGTTGTAAACCGCCCCGAGTCTTCGGAATGGGGCGGTATATAAATGTAAAAATAAATAAAAATAAAAATAAATAAATAGAAAATACAGGGTGAGCCTTAATCTCTGTACCCATCTAATTGCTGTCAAGTTGCATCTCCAACAGCTCTGCAAGTCATGAACTATATATTCAAATAACATTACATTAGAAACAGAAAGTTTCAGCTGAAATTCGCTGGGTTCCTTCTTGTAGACTGCAGAAATTCTGTTGCATTTGGACACAAAGCAGAAATGTTTGGCATTAGATGGGAGGAGTGAAAACTTGTCATCTATTGAATTCCCATGATTGTGCTTCTATTTTAGAGCCTAAAGCCTTTCATGGTTCATAGAAAGCAGAGAATGACAACATAAATGACTATTGCACTACCGCTGCACACCTCAAATTATATGTTTTCTAAAAGAAAACTGGCAACGGGTTTTGAGACCATCATTTGTTTTTTCCATGGAAAACACAAAAGGCTGAATAAGTATGCTAGCTAATCTGAAATGTATTAACCTACCAGAGCTGAACAGAAATAGTCTAAGAACCAGATATATGCTACAATGCATTTCTTAAATGATACAGTTTTGGATTTTATTTACCTTTCTTTTAAGTCTGCTTTTAGAATCCAGTTTCAAGACACATTTTTTCTATTTGGTATTAGTATAAGATATTACAATGAACAATAAACCACATACATTTTATTCTAACAAAGTCTGCTACGCTGCTGAGTTGGAGTAAGCAGATTTTATATATAATGTGTATTTATTTATTGTAATCCCAATACTTAAGGAGCTTTTCAAAACTGATTCAGAGATTTATTGTCAAATTCTACAGGCTCTTTCCTGCACAGGAGACAATGCTTGTTTCAACTAGTCATTTTATGCTAATCTTCAGGGCAGAAATTAGTTTCTAAGAATCTGTCTGCATTTCCAAAATTCAATTACAATTTATATATGAATATGTATATGTATAGTGTATACAGTCTTTTTCCATCCCTTTAAAGAAAAGAAGCTTTGGAATTAATTCAGGGACATTGAAATTCTGACTTTCTTCTTTTAAAGATGACATCTTAAAACTCTAAATGATATATGTACACTTAAAAAAAAATCCTTCCCCATCTTTCCATAACTATTGTTTTAAGAATATTTTTTGGAATTGATTATAACCGCTCTGCTTATTCAGACATGGAATAAAAGCTCTCCACAGGTGCTCAAAAACACTAATAACTGAAATTATGCAATAAAACATAGCCAAAAAACAGCAGCAACAAGTTGCTATGTGTCTGACCATGAACAGTGACTTACATTTTTAATGCCTCAATTAATATATGGTGATGATGAAATATGTTAGGAAAGGGGTTTTTTCCCCAGAATAAAAGCAAAATGATGACGATAATGATGAATGTCACCTTGTTATATGTCAAAATATGTGATGAAATTACCATGAAGGTTTGGTTAAGTGATGTACATATATGGTTAACTGATTACAGTGTTTGGTATGCTCTTTGATTAGGAAGAGTTTCTACTGTACATTATTTCCAAAGCTATCCCTCCACTTTGAACTGTCACAACTTTCTTCAACATGCTTTCCTTGGAAGCCAGATCTGTACCAATGTTATAATATCTTATGCAGATTGCCTAATTGGGAAGGGTAACAAGACATAACTTGGGGGCATTCTGTACCAGTTCAGTTCAATTAGCTATGATAACAATAGCATTAGTAATAGCGCTTATATACCGCTTCACAGTGCTTTACACTACAACCCTAAGCGGTTTAGAGAGTCAGCATATTGCCCCCAACAATCTGGGTCCTCATTTTACTGACCTCAGAAGGAAGAAAGGATGAGTCAACCTTGAGCCGGTGAGACTCGAACTGCCAAACGGCTGGCAGTCGACCGTCAGAAGAATTAGCTGCATACTGCATTCTGACCACTGCCCCACCACGGCTCTTTTCATACTAGGAGCTTCGTTTATACAGAAAGTCACAGGTGCTGCTGAGACTATTTTCTCCAAGAAAAGTCAAGCAGCAGGAGGAAGATGGACTGCAGCTTGAATTAAATCTGACAATGAAATTGATCAGGCTGATGCCTCTGCCAAACACTGTAGAGAAAAACTGGTATTTTTATAAATACAGATTTATACATTTTCTAAGAAACTAAAATGTTATGCCTTTGCAAATTCAATGAAATGACTAAAGAACAGTTGATTAACCAGAGTTAAAAGAAAGAACTTTGTATTAGATACCCCCAATATGATTAAGATATTCTGTTTGGACAGCCCTACTCAATCTACAACAAAAACACATTGTGCCACAATAGCATGGCATTTTTAAAATACATGTCTTTGAATAAAAATACAAGATTGAGTAGGGTGTGGCTTACTGGATACAAGACAAGGTGCAACAGAAGAGGTGTGCATCTGGTTCCCACTAAATAAAAGGGCATATCCCAATAATTAATTTCAATAATAATGATGTGAGGTAGCTTGGGCTCAGAGGTTGACTGACCCAAAATAATTAAGGGAGCTCTTTAACCAAATGAGGACCTGCAAATTAATCCCATCAATCTATATCCAATATCGTAATCATTAGGCTAAGTTTTACAACTTTGTTCCCAAAGCAGCGTGGAGGATCGTCACAATGTGTGCCAACCACAAGTATATATAAAATTACAAACATCAATGCACAGTATAAAAAATACATAGTACAACAAATAATAATCAAGTACTTAAAATAACTCAAGGAATCCCAGATGATAATTTCCACATTCCAACTGTGTTTATGAAAACTGTACTAAGGGTGGCAATGATTGCAAAAGCACAAGTTCATTAAAATAGCTAAGAATTAATTCATTGTACAGTTGCTTCCCAACATCAACTGCATTGAAAGTTTTCATGACGGCAATAATTCAACATAAATGTCTAAAGTTCACAGTCCGGAGAAACCAATAGGACTTTGGGAAAACAATGGGACTTATAGTACAATGTTATATATCTACTTAGCAGTAAACATTGTTGAATTAAGTGAACCATGCTTTCATATATAGGACAGAAGCTCCAAGCAACTGATTTCTACACGATATTGTTTTATTTCATCAAGGAATATAAAAGCCTGGTTTATTTCTGTTACATTTAGTGAGGAGAAAATATCCAGTCTTCAGTTGCTAAACTTATTTCCACTGATATTAAGAACATTGATCTGAATAATATTTACTGCTGCACAAACGTGTTACAATCAGATCCTGGGTCATATTTCTAAGCCTACTATTGAAAACTGCCAAGATATAATAGCGAAAATGAAAGACCTACTAAGTAATATTAATCTATAATGCAGAGATGGAGAAATCTTATCCTTCACAGTTTGTAAACAGACTATCTGCCTAATCATGTCTTAACTCCTTTATTCCTTCAGAAATCATGCCTAAACACCAAGCAGGAATTTTACAGGCCAAGAAGGATATTTGATCACTTAAACATTTACTGAAATAACAATGTACCTGCATTTTTAATAGACTGAAGACATCTAGATATTATTTATAATACCACAAGTTATACTCATGTATTCCTAGCACTATGAGTAGTTCTTTCTAAACATGGTATATTTCCCCAAATGGTACTGTTTATGTAGCCAAAGTAAAATTTCCTGCTGTTTGTAACTGAAATACAAAGCTTAATTCCTTGTTTGTGCTTTACAAATGACTACACATCACTACATATTCACAGAGTTCTTTGTGAATAAGATGCTGGTGTTTACCATGAAAAGTCAGGCATAATGGAAGGACATATTCATACATATCGAATTAGGCTAGTCTTCCTCCTAAGATTCCATCTCTACAAAGAGCAACTTGAATCTTCAGCTATTCATTCTCATCAGAATCAAGAAAACCACCCACTGTGAACGTCTTTTTTAAAAAGCCATACCATTATTCAAGCACTACATGAATCAAGGTGAAGTATTGGCATATATCTTCCATGAAGCTGGTACAAAATCTCAGGTATCTGGGCTGATTTCATTATTTTATTCATTATTATTTTAAAATATAATTTCCCTTTTTCAAATAGATTTCAGGATGCTATACAGAATAAACCAAAATGATAAGCTGTCATAATTTTATTACGAAATATTACATAGTTTTCATTAATAAACTTGTTAGTTATTACAAGATTTTGTCCTAGGTTTTCTTTTTTTAATTAGTGGGTACCTGTGCCTTCAGGCAAAATCACAAATGGATCAAGAAAGGTTGACAACTCTAGGCTGAAAGTAATTAGGTGAAAGCCAATCCAAGAGGCTAGCAGTCCAACAAACAAGTAAGGATAATTAACCAGCTCAATTTCAGAAGTGGGTACTTGGCATGAAAGGCGAAAGTAGACAGGGGATCAGATACAGACAGGCCAAATCAAAGATATTCCTTTAGCATTGATCTGATGACAGCCCTTCAAAATAGATCACATTAGGAAACCTAAGCCATGCAGGCCAATACCACTCTTCTTATAAGGTCATAGTGACAGAAGGTCTAGGAAAAGATATTCAGATGCCATATGTCTATACAAATATCAGAATCATGCATGCTATAGTATTCTCTACGACATTCTATAGAAACAAGAGCTGGACTTTGACGAAGCAGGACAGAATGAGTATTGACGCCTTTGTGTTGGAGAAAACTCTTGAGAATACCGTAGAAAGCCAAGAAAACAAACTAATGGATCACTGGACAAATCAATCCAGATTTCTTACTAAAGGCACAAATGATCAGGCTGAGATTATCCTACTTCAGACACATTATCCAAAGATCTAGATTTCTGGTAAAGGATGAAAAAGCAATACCAATAGCACTTAGACTTATATACCGCTTCATAGTGCTTTATAGCCCTCTCTAAGCATTTTACAGAGTCAGCAGATTGCCCCCAACAATTTTGAGTCCTCATTTTACCCACCTCGGGAGGATGGAAGGCTGAGTCAACCTTGAGCCTGGTGGAATTTGAACTGGCAAATTGCAGGCAGCCGACAGTCAGCAGAAGTAGCCTGCAGTACTGCACTCTAACCACTGCGCCACCAAGGCTCATATGCTGGGAAAAATGCTGGGAAAAGTGGAAGACAAGAGAACAGCATGACCAGCAGCAAGCAGTTACAATAGCAATCACTGCACTGGCAGAAGACCTGAAAGACCAAGTTAGGGATAGATCACATGGAGAAAATCTATTGATGTGGTTGCTAAGAGTCAAAAACTACTTCATGGCACATAATCAATAAATCAATATAGTCTGATTGTACTTCTCCCTCCTTCCCTTTATTCATGAAAACTAGGTCTTTGTGGGAATTAAGGAGGGTGCTTGTCTGAGGCATTTCCTCTGGTTACATTTTAACCCCGAGCTCCATTTTTTAAAATCTGACCCTTCTCTTGATAAAGGCTCTTCCTCCTCTCCCTCAAGGTAATTTCTTCCTGCTATTATATCTGACAACAGTTCCTGCCATACTAGGCATTAGTCTCTATCAGTTAACTCTAGAAGAGGTCCTTGAAAATAAAGGGTTCCTTCCAGGTAGGGTGCATATATTTTAATCATTCTTCTCCACAACTTAGCACTTTTTAATGTACCAATTCTCTAAACCTGAGTCCTTGGCCATCTTTCCTAACAAAGGAAGAGATGTCACCTTCTTCTTCAGCTCCCCAAAAAGTTATCTCCTTGCTCTGGTCCTTGGTGAGTCTGGCTTACTGGGTTTCTGAAGCTCTGATTCTTCATCAGGGAGGAAATGTTAAGCAGTGGTTAGGTTGTTAGGATAGGACAGGAGATGCCCACGATCAAGTCCATTCTCAATGATTAAAGATCACTGGGTAACCTTGGGCCAGTCACTGTCTGTTAGGGTTGATTCACGCTTCCTGTCTGCCTTGGTTCAAGAATGATTCCCCTATTATTTGAAGATAGCAGGAATATATTGTGTTACCGTCAGCTTACCCCAACCTAATGAGAAGGTCCCCGAGTTTTCTTGTTCAACCTGAAATGTAGTGTATTTCTTTGTCCAGTGGGACAAGCAAGGCTGATCCATTCACCCATTGCACTTCATATTGCCTTACACAAATACTGTTTTTTAGCTGACTGGCTATGCTTTATGCTTTGCCTGGCATGCTCCCTCGCCCCCAACTGTCTGCCTTTAATGGCTTTGTACTGAGCTGCTATTGTGTCTAACATCATTTTACCATTTTATTTTTGTTTTCATGGTTCAGTCGTGGAACAGTGTTTTCATGGCTCAGTCGTGGAAAAGTGAAATGCTGGACATTTTTTTTGTTTGTTTCCTTTAATAGATTTAGCATAAGAATGGTGAAATGTGGCCTGATTTCTTTTAATTGTATGACACCGGCAAAAATATGGTAATTGCCAAATTTCTTCCTCTATACCAACTGAGTGGGAAAATGTAAAACGGCTATTAAAAAAAAAAGGTCCAGATGATGAAATTATTATGGCCCCATCTGATGAATCAGACTCCGAACTGGAGAAGCAAGACTTCACAAATTCAGGGGCCAGCAGCCCCCTCAGATATTTGCCAGTAAGTCAGAAAAGAGAAAGATATTCTACAGCAGATGTAGAAGTTCTTTCTCAATCTTGGCAACTTTAAGATGTGTGAACTTCAACTCCCAGAATTCCCCACATATCTTAAAGTTGCCAAGATTGGGAACCTCTGTTCTATATGATGAACCTGCACTTCTGGAGCAATTACATAATCAACAGCCAAACCATAAATAGGCTGAGTCTACAGTTTCAGAGACTGAGCAGAAAAAGGTCCTGAATTCTTGTACAAGACTGACGGAGTGAGTACAACAGGAATGTTCAGCAAGGTTCCTTTGAGGAAAGAACTATGACTCAGGAAAAGTAGGCATGGGCTGATTCAGTACTGTGAAAGAAAAGCTTGAGAGTCAAACTTATACAAGTAGACAACTTTCCAACCTTGGATCCGACTTTCTGAGTGCGTGCAATTTCTGACTCCTTGGCTGACATCTGGACTAATACAAGCTTACATTCTGCTCTGGTGACTGGATCTTAGATTCGTCCACACACAACTTCAGTTTCTGAGGTAAGGTTGTTTGTTTTTCCTGAACTCTAGCCTTCCTGCAGAGTGGTGAGATTTATAGCCACTGTCAAGACCACTGATCTACGTCTGGCCTCCTGTACTTATAGTTACTGGCACAGAACAGAAAAGTTGGCCATTTGGGTGTTATTGTTTTTTAACAGGGTAAAATTGACTACAGTTCTGCCAAGTTCCTCTTTCTAGTCCAAGTGACTATTAGAATCTCAAAAGAAAGAAAGGCAATTTTGGTTTTCTTTCCTGGAACGGGTGATGGGAAAAAGAAGCAGGGGAACCTACCTATCCAAGCCATGTTAACCTTAGTCAAGCAGAATTCTTACTAATTCAATGGCCAAAAGGGAGATGGATTTGAAATCTGGAAAAGGACTTTTAAACCAACCTCATTTCTTGATAACCCAGCCATATGATTGATTCATTCCTTCATCAACTATATGCCCTCCCAATCATGTATAAATGAGAAGTATTAGGGAAGGCAATGGTGAACTACTCTGCAAAAAAAATCTCACCAGAACACTTTATGGCAGAGGTGTCAAACTGGATTTCTTCGAGGGCCGAATCAGCATTGTAGTTCTCCTCCGTGGGCTGGTGGTGGTGGGGAGGGGAGGGGAGACGGGATGTAGCACTGCCACCCAAACGGGGCATGGGGGGCACGCGTGGCCCCCCATGCCTCATTTTCGGTCTCCATTGCCGCCTGCAACACGCTCCTGGCCAAAAGCAGGCTGCGCAGGGGCCTCACGGGGGTCTCTGTGCAGCCTGGTTGTGGTCAGCAGAGTGCTGCTGGAGGCCGGGGAGGGAAAAAACCGGCCCCACAGGGAACTCATAGGACCTCCATGCAGCCCGTTTTTGGTTGGCAGAGTGCTGGAGGCCAGGGAAGTCAAAAACGGGGGCCTCTGAATGACTTCTTTTTGGCCAGTAGAGTGCTGCTGGAGGCTGGGGAGGCCCATGGACCGTGCGAGGGTCTCACGAGGCCTCTGCGTGGCCCACTTTAGCCAGCAGAGGCACTGCAGACCAGTCCTTTGATATTTCCAGGCCAGCCCCACAGGCCAGATTTGAGCCTTGAGTTTGACACCCATGCTTTACGGTAATAAATCTAGATGACTTTGGGTGTGAGTTGAACACCAAGAATGACTGACAAAGAAGAACTCACACCTGTGCTAGTTTAAATTACTGCACATACCATGAACAGCTAGAATAATCATGGAGAGATGTTAAATCACAAAGAAACCAGACACAGCAGTAGAAGCTAAAATCGTAAGAGACATCTGATTTACTTTGGTCATGTTATGCATGCAAAGTCATTGGAAAAGGCAATGATGGTAGAAAAGGTTAGTGGACAAAAGAAGAAGGGACAAGTAATGAGCCACGGTGGTGCAGTGATTAGGTGCAATACTGCAGGCTCCTTCTGCTGACTGCCAGCTTCCTTGAAGTTCAGCAGTTCGAATCTTGCCAGGCTCAAGGTTGACTCAGCCTTTCATCCTTCCGAGGTGGGTAAAATGAAGACCCAAATTGTTGGGGGCAATGTGTGTTGACTCTGTAAACTGCTTGGAGAAGACTGTAAAAGCACTGTGAAGCGGTATATAAGTCTAAGTGCGATTGCTAAAGAACACATCAAATCTGATAGAAGGTTGAACATAAAACAATTAAAAGAAGTTGTGCTTGATAGGATAGCATGGAGAGCACTTGCCTATAAAGTTACCAAGAGTCATACAGAAATTAAATAGATTAAATACTTTAAAATAACATTTAGCAAGAAATGTTATTTTTACCTATTTAATCTATTTAATTGTGTATGACTCTTGGTAACTGTATAGGCAAGTGCTGTCCATGCTACCCTGTCAAGCACAACTTTACACAGGATGGAAAAGCAGTTAATCGCTGCAGTTCAGAAGAACGCTTAGCCCAAACAATTGTTGTGTAGAAAATACTGTCTGCTGATGTATGTTGTCTTGAACGTCCAAGGATAAAACAGAATATATGTAATATTTAAATATATTTCTCAATTTTCTTTATTTGGGAAGGAAGAAAGGGGCCTGTTTCTATAGCAATAAGTTATAGAATGAAAATAAAGACTGGTAGAGAATTTACAGAAGGATCATGACAGGATAAACCTCCTTGGGGGAAGTATCTATATCATTATGTATCAATATATCAATCTGTACCACTCAGTTTGAGAAAGTATCTCTAAATTTTTAAGTTTATGGTGCAGGACATCAACAGGACAGCTTTCTTCAAAGAAACTCAGTCTTTAGGGAAGAATTCACAATTAGATAAGGAAATGTCTAGCTGTGAAAATAAACTTGCTGTTTCTTTCTGTGGCCAAACTGTGCCCTTCTGCAAGTCTACAGACTGACTTCTTTTTCTAATTAGTATAACTATGATGGTTGAGTTGGAGATTATTCCATTAATTCTATAGACATATATGTTGATGCTAATTAAATTTATTAATTAGTTTATTATATTAAACATTATTTTAAAACCTCCATTCTAAGAGGTTGGATGATTTTCTGGGACATAATTTAAAGACACCCAAAAGGAAAAGGGTTTGTAGAACAGGAAATCATCTCACTCTATTCCTAGGAGGAAAAGGTGCTGAAACACCAAGGGAGTAAAAATGGATGCTCTGGACCAGATTAGATGAGCAGAATATGTAGAATTGCTATCTGTTCACAAGCCAGATACTAAGTTTGTACTATATACAAACTTTTTAAAAAAATCGACATTCCACAATACAGTTTAAGAAAAAGAACAGAGAAGTCAGACTTAAAACTCCAGTATAAACTACACTACATCATTCCTAACACAATAAAATATTTACCTTAATATTTAAAAAAAATCACTTTCACCAAAAAGCTAAATTACTATTGCAGTTGGGAAGATAATGAGTTCATGGGAGATCAAGCTGCAACGTAGGGATGTTAGGAATAAATCTAATGGATATGTTTTCCATATGGTCAATGTAAATTTCACAATTCTTAGTTCTGGTATCAGTGCTAAAATTCACCTGGAAGATTTGTACATATCTATGAGAAGTGCTTTTATTTCTTATTTTTTCTTCTGCACGTCCAAGCAAATCCAACCATCCCACTGAACATAAATCAATTGAGACTTTCCCTCATTAATATTTGGCAAAGAAAAATGTCAACCAGAGATTAGTTCAGAAATGGATTTCAGCGTGTTACATTCAGATTTTCTTTAGTCATCTGTTCTTATATTACTAATTACTAATTTGTAATTTAAAACAATCCTATGCATTCAGCAAAGCATGAGGAAATTTTGACATGATGAAACCTTTTTTATTTACAATTAGCACAATAAGAATGCTACCTTATTATGTCAGGCTAGAAAGTTTCCTTTTTTTCATCAGCGTTACTTAATAACAATTACATTTTTCTTAGATGTAAGAGATGCTTACCTAAATGATAATTAATGGAAATTTAAACTGATATATAGCACAGCTGGTATACTACTTCTGGCAGGAGGCATTCAAGCTTTAACAATGGAATGATCTCTAAAAGTGAAGTGGGGTGCGACTGGTTAATAGTTAGATGGGAGACCATGGACTGATGGCTAAGTTGGGCAGAGAGAATCTGGAATAAGGCAGTAGCAAACTATTTCCATATTTTTGCCCAGAAATCTACCTGGATATATTCATGAATCCACTGGAGTCAGGCTCATTATGACTGCATAAATGAGCAGGAGCATGGTAGTTAAACTGAATCAATACAAACAAAGACTCATTTCAAAGAATGCAGAAATATAGTTAATAAATAGACACTGGGAAAGAATAGTTTCTGCTCCACCTTTTCTGCCCTACAAACGTTGCATTCTTCCTAGCAAAACACTTACTTTTCGGGCTCTGCACTCTTAATCCACCAATTAAATTAAATTTTCTGTGTAACATACTGTTCTTGTTCCTTAAAGATTTTGCACCATTGTTTATTTCATCCTATTTTTGGTGCATATTGATGTTTTATCGCTACAAGAAGCCCAATTATCTGCCCAGCCCACAACATGGACAATTATATAAAATGTAAGTAGGATAGTCACAACAGAAATATGTAATTGCAAATATCATGTCAATTTATAGGATAACTAAAAATTATTTTGAACAATATTGTTCTATAGATGATTATCTGCAACAATACCTACTATGATTTCAGGTATGCTTAAATGCTATTTTGTCCCACTTTCTTCCACTTCTCAGTAAGGTTTGAATAATATATATTGTGTGTATGCTATTTTATATACTACCATCTGCAGCTATAAAGTGTGTTCATCTTATTAAAGATTGGTGGATAATTTTCTTAATGTCCAGCACATACATAGAGAGCATATCAGCTTATATTTCTAGGAGACATCCCTCCCCCCCCCCACAGAATTTCTATATGCCTAATGTTCCATGTTGTAATTTGCAAACAATTGTAGGAGAAGGAGAAGGAGAGTGTGGCGGTGGAGTCAAGACAGGAATCATCCTGGAATTATTACATTCCCATGAGCAATCCAAGACCAGCCCCTCGTGAATTCAGTTAACTCTTATCTAGTGCTGACCATGACTAGATTTTTGTGTATAAGCAAGAACAATAAATCAGCTTGTTACTTAACATGTAGTTGTGGTGATTCCCCTCTCTCAGGATACTTCCCCAGATATGTCTCCAGATGTCAGTTCAGAGGTGGATAAACCAGCTCCAGGCATGTCAGGAGGGGAGTTGGGCAATGGCTCCATCTGAGAGTGATTTGGCTGAAGCACAGTTGCAGCAGGACAGCCCTGAGGCTTCAGGTGAGGAAAGCATGATGAAGAAGAGAAACATTGGGCAGAGAAAAGGCAGGAATAGCTAAGGTCAACCTGATTACCTGAGAGAAAGCAAGCTCACCCCTCTTGATGGGCTGCACCAAAAACTGGCTATTGAGCACAGAAGACAGATGGAGATGATGCTGGGAACAATGTATTCATTTCCTAGATGTGTTTATCCTGGTTGCTGTGCACCTTGCCTTGGATTGACACTGTGCCTTGACTTGGATTGTGCCTTGTGAACCCTCTTATATTGTGGATTTAATTTTGCCTTGTGGGTTTATCTTGTTTGGGAAACTTTCAAGTGCTTTCTGAACTCACTGGCCACTGCTCTGTGGATTAGCATTGGTCTGCCTTTGGCTGGACTTAATTGGAACAGTTCTGGGTTTTTGGTGAAGGGAATTGCTGGGAAATATTAAGCCTGCTAAACCACTGTTATGCGTGAGTGAGCAGGACAGCACAGTGGTCCTGATTCTTCGTGTTTGACAACAATTTTACGTATGAAAAAATAAAAATAAAAAATAAAACTGCATTAGGCTTTTTAAGCACATAAAACAGGGAACAGAAAAAGGATATTTTGAAGGGAAATGATAAACATTTATTACCTTCTTTATTCATTTTCTAAAACCCTCTGTAAAATTGCGGCTGCTAAAGTTATTTTTGCTAACGTTATTTATAGGGAGTTATTTCTCTCTTGCTACTATCTTTCTGCAAATCTTCAGGATGAACATAGGTTTGGGTTCATAAGAACATCGAATAACAAGATTGGAAGGGACCTTGGAGGTCTTCAAGCTCAAGCAGGAGACCATATACCATTCCAGACAAGTGGTTGTCCAGTCTCTTTTTGAAAGCCTCCAGTCATGGACTTCCTCCAACTTCTGGAGCCAAACCGTTCCACTGATTGTTTTCACTGTCTGGAAATTTCTCCTTAGTTCTAGGTTAGAACTCTCTTTAATGATCCTGCCCTCAGGTGCTTTGGAGAATAAGTTGACTCCCTCTTCTCTTTGATAGCCCCTTAAATGCTGTAAAACTACTATCATGTCACTCCCTAATCTTTTCCTTCATTAGGCTAGACACAGCACTTCTCTCAACTGTTTATCCTGCGGTTTAGTCTGCAGGCTCCTTATTATCTTTGCTGCCCTCCTCTGTCCTCTTTCTAGGGCCTCAATATCTTTCGTTTTCTAATTTATCTACATTTACTGGAAAATATTTTCAGTGCTACTGTATTCTTAGTACAGTATTCTTATAGTATAGCTACTGGTAAACCATTAGGTAACAGAGGTATTTATGCAAAACCTTTTTTCCAGGCAATTCAAAGTCTTGTCAGTATACATAGGTTCTAGCTGATACTCTATTCAACTCAATCAGTTAATAGCTTATTGGTTTCAGAAATGCTGTTACATCGTTCGCCATCTGACCATGTCCTCAGCCTTCTGTTTTAGAACTGATATTGCTTCTCTCTTTTAAAAATACAGCATGCTACAATCGTTGCTTCCAAAATATTGTATACAGTTTATTTTCACTCCATGCTGAGATCTGATTTCTCACTTTGCATACAGAGTGCATTCTTTCTCTGTGGGAGATAAAAACACTGACTAGAATGGCTATAACCATACACATTAAATTTGAAAAAATGCATTCTCTGTGCAAGCAACTATGTGCTATTTTAAATGCCTCATGAGAAAAAAAAGTGTTGATAATTGTGATTCACCCTTTAAAAATGTTACATGTACCTCAGAGCAAGAAAATCAGTTACAAGTAAAAATTGCATCTCTAGGTACTTCTAACAAAGGAGCCATTACAGTAATAAAAAATTAACAATGAACTATTCAGTCACAGGACAAATCTAATTTAGAATATATTTACTTTCCTCCATTGCTTATTTAGCTCATATTTTCTTTCATTCCAGCATGTTTTCACAATAAGGAAGCATATTAAAAATTAATCAGAACAGCAGCACACATAACAAGAAAGCATAAAACAGCAACAACCACAAACAACTGCATGTTAAAATGAACCGGGTCTACTCGATTTTTAACTGACCTGTTAAGTATAATGTGTGAACATAGTCACTGAATAACATTCCATCAAATAATCAAATAACACTGAGTTAGGCTTTAAAAAGAAAAAGCAGAAACTTGACACAAATCTGAACATAGGCTGATAATTGTGAAATTCTTCCTACCTGAGGGCTGGCAGCTAACACTAACTGATAATTTAATAGTTACACTTTGGGCCAATTTTCCAAAATGCCACTGGGGCTAGTTTTAGTTTGAGCCTAATGAACAGTTATTACTCAAGCAGCTACATTTGAAAAAAAAGTCTCCTTAAAAAAAATACAGGGAAATATTATAGCAATATTAACAACAGATACTGTCAGAAGAAAAATGCTGTTATCTGTCTAGAACAGATATAATTTATTGACAGATGTGTTTTTTTTAAAGCATACGTTCCATCATATATATAAAATAGAGGGAATACAATTCAGTGTTCTCCTTTGACTTAGAAATTTAGCAGTGCAAGCTAGCTGTTTTCCAAAGGGCGTAAAACCTGGCTGAAAAGTGCAGACAGCCTGAAAACCAGATGTTGACCACTCTCATTTAACAAGTTGTAGAAAGCACCAGTTTAGGAAAAAAAATACCCCCAATTGGCTCTTATCAATGAACATGGATAGTGATCGTAACTATAGTTAGCATTATGGATGCAAAGTTGGGACAGATAATGTTGCTTAAGTTAATAAAGTTATTTTATGTCTATCAAGTTTTGAATGTTTTACATACTCCAAATGTCTATTGAATTTCTGGTGTGAACAGAAATCCACTTTCTCTTGTCAACTTTTTTGTTACAGCAATTTTGAATTTCCAATCAAACTAGTTTATGCCAGATTAGAGGGTTTTTTTCCTGCCTGATCAGGAGGCATAAGCAAGGGGATTTAGCCCTCTGTGTCAAGCACTGTTCTTCACTTATTTCTGAGGCACGCATATATGCTTTCTCAGAAAGAGAAGTAGCCGAGGCTTTGGTAGCTTATAGCAACCAAGGAACCAATTACCGACAACAGCAGCTGATGCTGCCATGGCAATTTCTGCTCGTCACAAAGGCAGCAAGAATGGTGGCAGAAGTATTTGATTGCCAATATTATATAGGATGGTAGGAGTCCAAACAAAACAATTCGTGAAGAGGAAGAATTGAGTATCCTATGTAAAAAGCTACTTGTTTACCCATTCCCAAATCAACAAACACAGGATTAAGAAGGGGGGATTTCAGTTGCTTATCTCTAAAGAAAGCCCTTTTAATTTCTGTCTTTATCTAAATTTATCCATATTTTATTTGATTATCATTGTTTCTGATCCTCTTAACCCAATAAAGGTAATTCACAGGGGAAAAAATTCAACATGGAAAACAAGATTCCTCAGATACTTCCAAGGGAGAATAATGTCAATCTTACCCTGAACTAGACTTTGAGTTTATACCACAAGTTTCACAGCTAAATAATTCTTTGTAGGTAACTACATGAAAACTGTATGTATTTTTATATAGGATCTGGGTTTATGACAACCTGTGACAAATTATTCTTGGGGTCATCAATTTCCTATACAGAAAGAATTTAAGCTTAGAAATTAGCTTCCAAGAAGACAGTGAAAAACAGAACTGAATTTCAGATACAAGGCAGTTGTTAACTCATCAAGGATCTTGAATTACCATCAAGATTGACCCACAAAAGTCCTCTGTTCCTGAGGGTAGCACGTAACATTTAAATTAAAGAAAAGGAGATTTCACAGGTATCATGAGTATTGCAATGATTTTGGAGATTATCTTAGATGTCATAAACTTTTGCAGATAAATGGGGGGAAGAAGTATGAAAACAGAATGGATGCAAATAATAATGGAGCAGCATGAGATAGCACACTGGCCTGATACATATTCACTCCTATTACTATCAGAAGAGAAACTGTGACAGTAACAGGATATGAGAATACCCCATCACAATCTGACCCACTGAAATCAATCTAGAACACATCACAAAAGAATCACCCTGTAGCAATCATACAAAAGCAATAACAGGAACTGGCTGCGCATTTCAGTTCTGAAAACAAAAAGATTTTCAGCCCTTCCAAAGGACTGTGATGGACAATAGAGATTAAAAATAGTTCCAGGCATCTCCAGAGTGTTATTGTTGGTGTTTCAAAGGATGCAGTTTCAAAAATGCAAGGGCCACATCTCTTCCCAAATAAAACAAACTACTTCTATTTATTTCCCACTTTCATTCACAAAACCTCCTTTCCTGCAGGGCTTGTTTCTTAGTTTATCCCTCAGCCCCTGTGCTCTATTCCTCACCTTCCAGAACTACGTTTATTTAATCCTTTAAAAGAATGTCAAAAGTACTTTCCTTACGGCTTCATTTAATTAGGGTGTCGTCCGTCCCCCTCCCCCGCATTTAATACAAACTTATTTAAAATGACACGCTTGCCTACAAGCACCCTTCCCGGCCTCTTTGGAAACCGCGCCCAGGGAGAAAGCGGGGGTGGGAGGTGGGGGAGAGAAGCAGTAGCCCAATCTGGCGCCTTGGGAAGTACCTGTAAGGGATCCAGTCCGCCTGGTGCTTTGAAGTCATCGCTCGGCGAAGGAGCTAAGAACTGCGGCGCGGAGAACCCCGGGGGCCGTAATGGCAGGAAAGGGAACGACCGCCGATGCCCTGGTCGCGGCCCCGCACCGAGCAGGACAGCATCCTCTACCCGGCCTGCGAAGCAGAGCCACCGAAGCCGGCGGCAAGAACATGGGGAGGAGTTAGCCAAGCCACCCTACAGCAGCCGCGACGGCGGCGGCGGCGGCGGCAGCATCTTCTCCAGAAAGGTTAGGCGGAGGAGGGAGGGAGGGAGGAAGGGAGCAGGGACCCTCCCGGCCGCTCTCCCTACGAGCTGCAACGGGGCCGAGAGACAACTTGCTCGGAAAGAGGGAGCGGTGGGAAAGCAGGAGAAAGAAAGAGAAGAAGAAGTGGGGGGGGGGGTGGAGGAGAGAGAGAGAGAGAGGAGACGCGGTGGCGGCGGCTACTCCTCAGTCCGCTTCTTTGCTGTGGTTCCCTTTCTTTAGCCGAGCCTCCGCCTATCCGAGTCCGCGCGTCCTCCCGGGGGCCGAAGGGACGCCGTTGCCCCAGTAGCGGCGAGGAAAGGCCACTGCACCGGACCAGCTGGGGCCAGCCCCTCTTCTCACCCGCCGCCCTTCGCCAGCCAATCGCCGCGCCCGCTGGGGTCTCTCTCCCTCTCTCTCTGTCTCTCTCTCTCTCTTCCCCCACCACCACCTCACCCCAGCCCCGCCTCGCTTCTCTTCGGCCGTCTGCGTGGCTCCGGAAAGGTTCGCAAGGCAACGCGCGCGCTCGGCCTCGCTCTTGCTGTCTTGCGGGCGCCGAGCTCAGCGGCGAAGCGGACGCCGCCTTGCGCGGGAAAGCTTTGGGAGGGAAAGAAAGCTGGAAGGGAGAGAGGAGGGAGCGGCTGAGTCGGGGTGGGTTGGAAAACGGCGCGCGCTCAAGTCCTCGGGAGCGCGCGCCACAGGGTTTATATATCTATATCTATATATATTTTAAATTGCCTACCAGACAAAATAATTTAAAGCTGCAGAACATTCTTCTGGCCCGGAATCGCGCGTCACAATTCTCGCACAACGAATTATCTGGTCGTCTTGAGGATGCTCGGTAGTTTTGCTGAGCGAAGCAGTTTTTATGGGGTTGGGTTCTGTTTTTTGGTTTTTTAGGAAGGTGAAATCGTCACAAATAGATTTGCAAAATCCAGAGTTTGTAATAGCTGCATTGGAACTAAAGGAAGCATGCTGTATTTTAGAGCGCTACGATTAATCGGCGGTCTCTGCTTCGGCAAAATACATTTTTAAGCGGACGGTGTTTCTTTCATGCATTTACTAAATCCGGCAGCGATCCACGCGAGGTTATAGTATAGTTGTGTATTGGGGTGTTTCGAGTGGGAGAGGTTTTAGTGCAGCGTAGGCTTTTCCTCACTGCTGAGTTGAAGTCTCCATCCACCCTTGAGCCAACAGATAACTATGTTGGCATGAAGTTTATTGCTGGTGTTTCCCCTATCCTGCCTCTGTTTCCAGGCTTTGCCACTCACGACTTCTTTTCAAAGGAATGAGAGACAAAGCCAAATGGAGTTTATGTGGTACTTGGGCGGTGCCATAATGGGGTGGGGTGGGGGAATAGTATTTAAGTATTTAAGCAACTGACTCACTGAAGACCAGATGAAAGCAACATAAATGGGGACTCAGAAGAAGAACCAGAAAACATTGCCACAGCTTCTTTGTGCTGCAATTAGATACAATCAGAAAGACTGTAAAGCGAAAAGGCTTTGTGAGACTATTCCCCATTCTTGAATTGCTGAATGGATATCCTTGTGGGATAAGACGAAACAAAGAAAGGTAAACTGGGAATCATGAAAAAATTGCAAATGGAAATTAAGCATTGTATATATGGGGACACTCACAGACATCCACAGCGAATGAGGGTTGCAGCAAAATGACACAACTACAGTGATGTCATGCAAACATTGCCCTTATTCATTTGTGTGTGTGTCATGCATACCTTTGAATCAGTCATGGCTCTTTGTGAAATGCCTGCAAAATCTCTGCCATTTTCTTGGCAAGATTTTAGAAGTGGTTTGCCATTGCCTATTTCTTAGGGCTGAGAGTGAGAGACTGGCCTAGATCAGTCAGCTACTTTCATGCCTAGAGCTCAATCTCCCAATTTCTAGGTTGGTACCTTTAATAATAAAATCAAGTTCACATTCTTGGGGAAACATTACTTTATCAAAACTCTGCACAAAGAAGTTTTCTATGCTTATTCAAAAGAAATTAAAAGTCCATTTGAAAAGTGAGCATTTTATATTTTTATACATAAAATCAATATGATCTTTTTTGATTCTTGGAAAACTTGTTTTATAAAACATAAAGCTAAATCCAAAAACGTTAGAGAATTCCTAGAAATCTGGCACTCAGACAAGTCAGCCATCAAGAAATACATAGAGATAAAGGTACATACCATTCAAAAGAGACAATAAAAAAGGAAACAAGATCAGAAAGACCTCTTCACCGGCAATCAACATCTAGATAAGCAGAGATTAACATCAAGATTAATACCAGACTGACAATCAAGCAGTAAACAATATCCCTATCAAGTAACTACCAAATCAGACAGTCAAGCAGTAAAGAACAGCGGAATCAAGGAAATACCAAGAAGAAAACGGCACCCTCACCAACACTGAAGGCAAGCCCCGGCATATACAGAGAGAGAAAACCTAGGTGGATAATGAAAAGTCTGCAAGAAAACAACGGAGCTCAGAGAGCACCAAAACGTAACAAAAGCTGGTTTGATATTGTTTGGGGCAGGGATAATTTAATACAGAAATTACAGAGAGAAATTGTCTAAATCAGCAGTCTCCCCAACCTTTGCGGACTGGCAGGGGGGAGAGGGGATGGTTCTGCGTAAGCAGCAGGCAAATTCATGTGCAGCTCCATTTGTGCAGCTCCATTTGTGCCCACTGCAGGCCAAAGTGGGGCTGCGTATGCGTGCTTGCCTGCCACTTCCGCAGCCCAGTTCTGAACAGTTCACAGTCCAGCAGTGGGCTGGGGTTTGGGGACCTCGGGAGGTTTCATATGATCTTGGTGAGGACATGATGAAGGGCAACTGGATTTGCTATTATTTGGTATTTCACTTGCTGATACAAATGATGTATTTCACTTGATTCACTAGAGAGGACTAATGATTCTGGTATTGTATGCTGTGAACCATTGAATCCTCCTTTTATACATATCTGCTAAGTTAATTTCTAAGAATTAATAATTAAATAAATTAGGAAAGAGAGAAAGAGAAAGGAGAAAAAGAAAGAAAGAAAGAAAGAAAGAAAGAAAGAAAGAAAGAAAGAAAGAAAGAAAGAAAGAAAGAAAGAAAGAAAGAATAATTACTGTATTACTACATTACCATCGGATATGATCCAGTTCATATTTTTCTGACACACTGAAATAAACTTAACTGGAAGACATATGTGCACAAAGGTTCTTGCAGAAAGTCAGATTTGGTTAGTTTGAAAGACTTTAAAAATAAAGTGAATGTCTTGGAAAAGATGCATGAGATTCCTATGAAAATTAGGATCATCTGCTGAAGATAGACACTAATAAAAGGAGATTTTGCTACTATGAGGACTTTAAGCTCTCATGAGGCCCAAACTATATACTAAGCCTGTCCTCTTTTATAGATGACAGTCATACTTTGAAAGAATATCCTTTGTGTTTGAATACTAGGTCGCACAGAAAAATAGAAACTCTGCACTGCCCCGATTATTTTAACTTTGTCTATTTAAGCGAAATATGTGCATTATTTGGAGTCAGAGATTCACAGAATTTGTAGCTGAAGTTTCATTCAACTATTTTCTTTAATTTATTTCTGACAAACATTGAGAGATCAGCTTGCCCGCCCTTGCCTTAAATGATATAGGGCTCAAATACCATAAAGCTAGTTATAAAATCTGGTGGCTCGAGAGATTTTGAACTCCTAATTTCTGCCATTAACAATTGAGATTATGTTAGGAATTGTAATCAGAAATATTTGAAGAACACCAGATTATCCATCTCTGAAGTTCCTGTTCCCATTTTTAGCAACCCTGTTAATCTGTGGTTGTGTTGGTATAGAGCACTGTTTCCCATGGTTCTCTCAGCTCAGTCATCTGTATTTACAAAACATACCAATTATAAGCAACTACATAGGTATCCTTTACATAACACTAGGCTGAAATGTGGTTGATCACTGGACTGCCATGTCTGGAGCATGGCAAACCAGAATGTCTGAGTGAGCAGAGATAATGACCATGGCAATGACTGAAGAACTGATGAATTGCCCAATTCTATGGAACCTCCATAGAACAGGAGGACAGGAGATTACCCACATATGCTCTGGACAACTGCTTCTCATGAGGAAACTGCATGTGGTCTATTGCAGAGTTGAGAGCCTGGAGGCAAAGGGATCAGCCATCATGCTCTCGGTCACAGTGGAGCTTTTTAAAGGACAGTGCATTTGCTAACCTCACTTAGTAATTACTTTCAGAAATTACTTATTTAAATATCTTAAGGATATTAGAGGTCTTTAAACAAGTTTGAAAAGCCATCTGGTGAATTTATCTTCATTCTTAAGCAAAATAAAAAGTATAAGTTTAAGAATTTAAAGAATTGGGAATAAACTCAAAAAGCTAATAAGTCTTTGATCTAAGAAAATTATAAATGAATTAAGAGCCCCAACAAATTTGAAATAAGGAAAAGCTGAAGTCAAAATTAACTCAAGATACATGAACACAACCGTCCATTTTATAAAGAGAAGGAAGACCTTACCTTACACAGCTCTTTTCCTACAAGTAAGCATATTGTCAGTAGAGGGGGAAATGGGAGTGTGTGAATGTGGTGAGTTAAGTGTTGCTGTGTCCTCCCTCTCGCAGTGCCTGGAGGCTGTTAGGGGCTGGATGGGGAGCAACAGGTTGAAACTAAACTCTTGCAAGACCAAGTGGCTCTGAATTTGGGGTTCGTTGGCTTAGGGAGAATTGCCACCATTGGTCTTGGATGGGGTGGCACTACCCCAAACAGACCCTGCTCATAATCTAGGGGTTTTCCTGGACTCATGACTCCTGCTTGAAGAGCAGGTGGCCAGGAGGGCCTTTGCGCAACTATGGGTTATGTGCCAGTTACTCCCTTTGCTGGATCAGCAGCCCCTATTCACAGTCACTCATGCCCTAATCACTTCCCGTCTTGACTATTGCAATGTGCTCTATATGGGGCTGCCCTTGAAGAGCATCCAGAAGCTCCAGTTGGTGTAAAATGCAGCAGCCTGCATGGTTTTGTGCAGACCCCAGTGTGTACATGTATCACCTCTACTGTGGGAGCTGCATTGGTTGCCAATTTGCTTTCAGGTGCAATTCAAGGTGCTGGTTGTCACCTTTAAAGCCCTTCATGGCTTGGGACCAGGTTATCCGAGGGACCATCTCTTGCCAGTCACATCTACCTGACCCATCAGAGCGGGAAGGCAGGGAATGTTTCGGGTCCCATCCCTGATGGGACCCAGAAGAAGGGCCTTCTCTGTGGTGGCTCCCTCTTTCTGGAACATTCCTCCAGAGATTAGAATGGCCCCCACTTTAATATTCTTCCGGAAGGCCATGAAGACCTGGTTCTGCCAACAGGCCTGGGGAACCCAGAGAGGGATGGAGCCAGTGGTGAAATCTAAACTTTATCACCACCGGTTCTATGGACGTGGCTTAGTGGGCATGGCTTGGTGTGTGGGGGGTCACGTAACTGAGTGGGTGTGGCAAACTCGACATCACTCACAGCAAGGTGGGGCAACAAGGCTCCTGCGCATGCACGCAATGAGGCTTCCACGCATGCGCACAATGAGGCTTCAGCGCATGGTCATGGCTTCAGCCATGCGGCACGGCTTCAGCCGCATGGCAAGGCTCGATCGAGCAGCCTTTTGGGGCCTGCTCTACTCAATCTCTGCTCTCCAGGACAGCAGCTGCTTCTCTCTGCGGCGCTGCTGCTCTTGTTGGGAGAGCATCTTGTGCAATTTAGCAGCTGTGAGCTGCCGCTTTCCTCTAAAACCCATCCGGAAAGCGCTGCGACACAGAGAAGCAGCACTGTTGAATGCTGTTTCTCTCAGCTGCAGCGCTTTCTGGATGGTGTAAGTCCTCTAAGTCGGACCCAAAGGAGCAGCTCACGGCTGCTAAATTGCACAAGACGCTCTCCCAGCAAGAGGAGCTGCGGAGAGAAGCAGCTGCCAACCCAGAGAGCACATGGCGTGTCCCCGCAAGCAACTGAGGCTTGGCAAGGGACAGAAGAAGTGGCTGCAAGATCTCTGCTGCAGCGCTTTCCGGATGGATCTTCTTCAAGGTAAGAAGAACCATCTGGTCTGTTCCCAAACCACTTCGGCCCTCCTGCACCCACGCCGCACCTCCCGTGACCCTTCAGCCTACCACAGCAAGCCACAGGCTGAATAAATTGCTTTGGCCCGGGGGGCTGTAGTTTGAGGCCAGAGGGGGGTGTATGCGTGCTTGCCTGACACTTCTGCAGCAACGCTGGAGCTGGAGAATGCTGCATTTCCCAACCAGGCCTAAGCGAAGGGCGATCTGGCAGAGGCTCTGGAGCAAGGCCAAAGCTGGGGAATGGCACTTCTCCAGGCCCCGACCTGAGGCGAAGGGTGAGTTAGCAGCATGCTTACCTTTGGTGAGCAGAGTGGGCAAGGCGCAGAGATTAGCTGGGCCGCTTTGCAAAGGTGAGATATATAGGATAGGGCGGGGCAAGCGGCGGGGCTGATGAGTGAGCGGGCAGCGGCGGGGCCATCCAGAGGTAGTATTTGCTGGTTTTCCAGGAACGCAGCACCGTGTGGGAAGGGAAGCAAGTGGCGGCGGCGGCAACCGGAGGCAGGCAAGCTCCGGGGACTGTGGGGGAGGGGCAGTTAGCTAGGCTGCACAGGGACGCAGCGCCGGGTGGGAAGGGAAGCAAGCAGCGGCAGCGGCTTACTTGCCCAGGCTGGCAGGCAGATCAGGAGCAGTTGGGCCTCAGGCACATCCTCGTGGGAAGGCAGGCAGAGACACTGTGTGGTGACTAA
>JANHFL010001622.1:165879-178043 GCA_032468155.1 Oxyrhabdium leporinum | reverse complement strand
CTCTTAATTCTCTTGACAACCAAAACAATGCAGTTGTATACAGTCAGATCTCTCAACAATTATAAATTTGGAGGACGCCACTGCCAGACATGTTTCAAAGTCATATTCTTCCATGATATATAATACTGAAAGATGGAGAGGGAGGTCTATTGGAGGGTTATCATATCGTATAAATATTTCTCTCAAGCAATTAATAAAAGGAAACAAACGAATATGTTGGTTTCATTTAGAAGCCTTTCAGCACCCTATTCAAAATTTAAGGACTAAAAAAAACATAAGAGATCTCAAAGGCACAAAATGTAACCAATATTATACTATTCCCCTTTACAAGTACAAAGAATCACTGCTCACACAGTCCAATTTCTCCTTCTACTGACAGTATGCTTACTTGGAGGAAAACAGCTGTGTAAGATGAGCTCTTCCTTCTCTTTAGAAAGCCTTCTACATCTGCACACAAGTGACTCTTAAGTCTGTTTCAGTTGGTGAATATTGACTTCACATATTTTGAAAAAAAAACATAGAATCAACATAGTTGAAATGAATCTCCGAGGTTATCAAGTCTTATTCCCTGTTTGATTCAAGTTACCTACATCATCTCTGAACAATGACCATCCAGCTTCTTTAATAGATTTCTACTGAAAAAAAGTTTGCATGAGAATCTGTCCCATTGCACTGCAGCTTGTGGATCTGTGTTCATAGTCAGGGTAAACCTGGACATAACAGAGATGCTGTCTTAGCAATCAAGACAAGGGATTGCCCTTGTCTTCTGAGATGTTTTGGCCTACATTAGGGGTGTCAAACTGGTGACCCGCAGGCCAGATGTGTCATGTGTAGGCCAGGCCCACCTAGTTCTGCAAATGTCACATGATGGCAACATGACACCACGAGTTCGACACCCATGGCCTGCAGTCTTAGTGATCTCCCAGCTAAGTTGTAAACAGATGCAAGCTTGTTTAAACATCTGATAATAAAGCTCCCCATGCCTTTAGACCTTGCACTAAACACTCGTGTCTCTCAGAAATTCCCCAACTTTCAAGGAACTAGATAAGAGAACCATATGATTTTTGTGTAGCTTTCTCAAATTTGTTTATCAGCTTTCTCTAAGGTGTGCTCTCTGCTGGCCAATTTTTCCATTAGGCATAGGAAATTCTATTTTCCCTGAAAGGCAGTAATGAGGTTGGGGATGAAGAAGGAAGCTAAGAAGTCTTTTTCTCACCCCAGTTCTGAAGTTGCAAAATAGAGATTCCTTTTTATGTTTCTCAGAAAGTGTGTGAGCCACCCACTCAATAAGAAGACCTGTCATCTTCCACACATGACTTAAAGCATCTACCAAAGGAAGGAGGTCTTCTGTCAAGAAGTAGAAAAATAAAAGCTGGAACCCTGCAAGAGTTTTACTAAAGCATTGTTAGCAAAATTCATGTTGCACAGTGAGAGATTTAACGCAGGAGAACCACTATGAATTGGATCTATCAGGTGGACCTCATCAAATTGTGACTAAAGCCAGGATGTTCTGGGAAGGAAAAGATAGGCTTTTTATTTTCCTTTTTTTTAAAAAATCACTCTATTTTGAAATGCTACAGTTTGCAATGAAATGTCACCCTAAAATGTTAGGAAATCAAAATTCATGGCGCATTTGGACACAATTTATAGCAGTGGAAACATAGAATGCCCCAATGTTGCTCCAAAGTCACGCTGAAGTATTCAAACAATTTGGTCTGATTGCCAGGACAGCACACACCATCACTCTTAACATCACCATCAGACTAATAGTTCATTTTAGGAGCCCTCTAGCCAAATTCTGTTTGTATGCCTCCTCTATCAGGTGAGAGAAGGTATGATATGAAGATTCCACACATGCATTCCTATGCATTTTAGCCCTTTTCATAGAATCATAGGACTGGAAGGAAACTCGGAGGTCTTCTAGTCCAATGTCCTAGTCAAGGCAGGAGCCTTATACCATCCCAGTCAAATGGTTGTCCGATCTATTTTTAAAAACCTCCAGTGATGGACCTCCTCCAACTTCTGGAGCAAGCACAACCCCAGGTGGCAAACTATTCCATTGATTAATTCTCTCACTATCAGGAAATTTCTCCTTACTTCTAGGTTGAATCTTTCTTTAACAAGCTTTCACCCATTATGTCTTGTCCTGCCTTAAAGAATACGTCAATCCCCTTATCTGTGTGACAGCCCCTCAAGTAGTGGAAGACAGTTATATGCCTTCCCAATTCTTCTCTTCCATAGGCTAGACCTATCTAGCTCCTTCAACCATTCGTCATATGATTTAGCCTCCAGAGCCTTTATAATCTTCTTCCCCTTCTCAGAACCTTTCACATTTTGACCCCAGTCGTCTATCTGAAGATCAACTAAACTGTCTGATTATTTTTAGCACATTCTGGCTTTGCATGCAGAATTGTGATGCCAAATCTAAAGCAGCTCAGATTGCTGGTCTTCAAGGTTCCAAACTGCTCTGACAGGTGAGGATGGGATAGCCTTAACACTTCTGCAGGCTAAAAGCCAGGGCCCTTTTCATTAATAATCTGTTGAGCAATGTAGTCAGTACCGTATGAAAAATTATTCTTTGTGCTTTGTGCACCTTTGCTGGGTTTTTGTCTTCCCTAGAATGTTATACTTTTATTTTGCAAGAAATACTTTTCTTTCTGTCTTATTCTCTAGCACTGACTCTGTGTCCTTATATTTCAGGTCTGAAGTTTTAGCAACAAAAGAATGTGTCTTGAAGTATTGCATCTTGCTGTGTCATACATCATTTTAATAGCCTTCAGGATTTAAGAAATTTGCAGCGAATAGCTGTGAAGTTTTGGCACTTTAAAAAACAAATATTGATGGACTAGGTGCTGTTCAACAGATACTGTCAGGATGTTTTATTATTCTGTCAATGGCTTTGTATAGCCATACTATTTACTGCTTTTATTATTTTGGGTAGGGGGCGGGAGTATTTTGCCTAATCCTCTGTGATTTTGTATTTGTGTGGGCTCCTTCTGGGTTCTGTCAGCCATGACCACTTGATGATACAGTTATGTTGTGGCAAAAGTTCTCGGAGTTGATCAAGGATACTGAACAGAAAAAAAAAAAACAAACACCATAGGAAGGTAGTGGAGTTAATGGGCATGAATTGTTGCAAGGCTGGCTAAGGAATTCTGGGAGTTGAAGTCCACAGGTTGTAAAGGAGCCCTGGTTGCCCAACCCGGCTTAGATTGTCAAAGTGCTCACATACAATAAAGTACAAACCTACTCCCCATGTACTCCAAGTAGAAATGCTGAAATGACTGTGCTGATTGGAATTGATGACATGTGGCTGCACAAGGTGAGCAATCTACAGAAATGATTTGTACACTTGGAAAAGTAAACATCTCTGCTTCCCTGCTTATAGACACCACTGATCTCTGCTGCCCACCTACTATATTATCTTCTCAGCTCTGCGTTCCATTGCAAGACTAGAACTGGGGAAGATCCCAGTTGGAAGACCCTCAACTTTTGAGTTCTTCCCTAACGAAAAGTACTGTAGAAATATTGGGATTGCAGCTATTTGATTTGAAATTGCTGGCTTGGAATTCCAAAAGCTGCATCTGGAAGAGTTTGGGGAAACTTCATTACACCAGAACCAGATAGATGGCAAGACATAATTCACCTCTTTCAAAATCACTAATGTGCAATATATTTAAACGTATCAATCTTATGTGTTCAATTAACTAGCTTGTTACTTCTGTGATATTCTTTTGAAATCAAATATTTTAGTACATACCCAGCCATTCCGTTGTCTCTCCATCATTACTACTTTTATGGAGGACTTGGTGCTCTTTGAGCTTGGTGGTTTTCTGCAAATGTTTTATTACTCAGCTAGGTAACATCTGCAGTGCTGGAAAGGAGTGGGGTTTGCATTCTGTTTATATAAAGTATCTTTTCCTGTCAGTATTAGTGATGTGATGTTTTCTCCTTGATAGTTCTCTGATTGAGTATTGTTTATTGCTTGATGGAATCATAGGATCATAGTACTGGAAGGGAGCTTGGGAGGTCTTGAATTAGACCACTCAAATTTATAAACATGAGCTTTCTACATTCATATATCTTAGATGCTCTCAGACTTTATTCCTACTCTCTGCACCAGTTATGTGAAGGAAGGCTAAAGAAACAGAACAACAATGGGGCCTAACTTGTATGAACATCACTGGATTCATTGCCCTTTATAAGTTTGAGGGCATCTACAAGAGTACCCCTACTTGTTGATTTGGGTGCCAGGTGCAAGAAACCAGGAGCCAGGATAGAGTTAAAAGTACTTTGAGTACAAAAGTACTTTGAGTATACTACCTATACACAAGAATATGAATTACTAATGGTTATGGCAAATTGAAACTAGATAAGAGTTCAGTGGAATTCATGGCTGGATTTAGATCTCTTGTGGGACAGCAGCAACTCCAAACTGATGATGCATTGGACTCCACCCTTAGTCATCCCCTACATCACCAATGCATACACCTATGCATTTTCAAACACTGTTTATCCAAGTTTCGAAACCACCTGTGTGAGATAGAGGCATTTCCTTTCTGCAAGACTTCCATCTCAACTATTTGGCTTAGAAAGCAAAAAGTGTGTTGTCTTTTCATGACTGGGTATGTCTTAAGATTTATTGAATCTTAGGAAAGGGCAGTCCTTAGAGCCATCTTCTGAGAGGAGAATTTGCAGGAGAATTGATTGAAAGGGCGTTTTGGATAACAATTAGAAAAGAAGCTTCTGGGACATTTTCCCTTCATAACAGTTTCTGAAAGTTAGGATTAACCACTATGGAAAAAGCCAAGGCTACTGAAAGAGCTACACTTAAAGTGCAACCCTGTAAATCTCGTCGGAAGGGTAGGATATAAATTTCAGTCAGATGCAAATAAACCTGTAAACAGATGCAAAGTATTTCCTCTCTCACAGGCTCACTGTGACATAACAGTTTAAATGACAACGGATAGAGTAAAGTCACACACCCCAAACTCCAAGATAATAGAACAAAGGCTGTGAAAGAGCAGAGTCTACAGAGGTTACTAAACAGTATCTCTCATATGTGTGTGTTTGTCTGTTTGAATTGTTCATTCCAATTTTCTGAAAATATTTAAAAATTTATATTAATGCAAATCAAGGCCTTCCTAAATTCCTTTCATTCCTCCATTTGCACTTCCATCCTAACCAGTTTAAGAGAAGCAGGTTTGGGAAGCTCACAGCAGGGGTAAGTAAAAAGAGATCAAGAACACCTATGGCAAAAGAGATCTCCTCATATCCCTGGTATCAATAGTTCATATGGAGAGGTGTCCATAGTTGGGATGGGCAACTTGGTCATTAAATGAAGCAGCTGCTATGTAAAACCACAACTGTGCTTGTGACCTTACTTCTGCTTTGTTTTGCTGACCATTGAAGATCATAACTTCAAGTATTGGTTCCAAAATTACTTTTTCCTTTACTGTTGTAACTGAATGATTGCTAAATAAAACAGTTGCTAAATGAGGATTATCTGTAGTTGTTAAAGAGAAGGCAGTTGGTCAATATTGGAGATATATTTAATTGATGTTGAGCAGAAACAGAATGTTAACCTATTTTCCTGAAGTTTATGAATACTTTTAATTTATAGTTTTCTTAATGCAACATTATTGCTCTTACAGTTTCTTCTATTGCTTTGGGTTATAAATAAAGGTCAATACTAAAGAGTGACAACAGAAAGGACATTTAATGTTTTCTCTCAGCAAGAATTCTTTTGAGGAAAAGTTTTCTCATCACATCTATTTTAAGCACACAACACCACCCTTGGTAAAGATTAACTTCATAGATGAGCAGAGGTTTGTATTTGAACCTTTTAAAACCATCTGGTTACTCATATACCATATTTTAGAGGATGTGAATTATATAAATTTGGTAGAGGAGAGGGTAAGAAAGCCACCAGTTTGTAGATGAGTAGTTTTCTTTTGAGTGTTACAGTACAATGTACAGTATGCAGTCACTATTCCTTTTACTGTTCCTTAATATACTTAGACATTTGGGTTTAATTGCTGAACTTAGTAAGCATTTACCCATGTAGCATGGCTATGTTACTATTATCCTTCTCATCTGTTCCACTACTTGTTTCATTGTATGATGATGATGATGTTTTGTATGTACAATGAATGCTTATGCACAGGAGACAAATTCCTTCACTTGGCCAAATAAAATATTCTATTCTAACTAGATCAGTAACAAAAAAGCAGAATAGATACAACAGTCAATAGGCAGGCCAGTTTGGATGAGAGTAGTTCCCCCATAAATTATTTAACTTTATTGTGTGGAAAAAGTTTACCAAATTTCACCTGCTAATTGTGAAATCTCCAGCTTGCTTGATGATGAATTCTGATCACACCAAAGCCTTGTATGCTTATTCTTTTGCCAGTTGTACGCATCATTGCACTTTGCATTGTAATATGTTAAATTCAAGTCTGGCATTAGGTTATGTTTTGTTTGTAAATGTCAACCCAGATTAGAAGCAAGCAGACGAATTGTTGCATGCTTTAAACCTAAGCTATCATAGATGGTGCGTTCTAGAATCAGACTTCATCTTATTTCATGATGACCAGCCTGTGTTTCTTCCACCTGTTCACACTTTCTGAAGCTACTTTTAAAGATGCAACCTGCCTTTTCATATACATAAGTGCTTTATCCACCTCCAAAATGATTTCCACTTGCTTTTCTGTAGGCAAATACTTGTCATGTCAGATCTGCTATACACCAAGAGATATCCCTGAGGGCTACCCTTATACAACTCTCCCACTCTTCCTTTTGTGGCAGAAGATTGATGTGAGTATTCATTGATATTAGTTAAACTAATTATTTCTGGCTGAAGTGACCATTTCTGGGAAGTTATCAGATTCAAAATTGCTAGTTTATATAATCAATCCAGTATATGTTAAACACAATACATATTCCAATCATTTAGTAATACTGGTCTCATGGAGCTGATCCTTCCCCATCCACACACATTCACATTTGATTCTTAGCTCTTCACTTTGATTGTTCTTCCTCACTGACCCGAATCATTCTTCAGTTGATCCCTGCAGAATGACTTCTGGAATATAAGCTATTTAACTCTTCACCTAGGATCATAATTCACAACTGATTGTACTACATGATCTCCATGAATTAGAACAACTTGAACTGCTCTCATCAAGTATCATGCATTCTGAAATGAACAAAAGTTCATCCCTGAAATAAATGAAAAGTTGACCTGAGAATTATTATCACACTGTGCCTGTACTTTGCCAGCTGCACTGACTTCCAGATCATTCAGGGTTTTGACCTCTGAAATCTTCCATGGTTCACAGATGGAATGAGTTCAAAACCATTTGTCTGAATGGCTGCCAGCCTGCCTGGATTTACTGAAGAAGCAGCCAGAGGAAAGGAGAAAAAAGGGCAGAGGTTCCACTCAGTTTCTGGCATCGTGTTTGTGAGGCACCTAACTTCATACCTAACTTCATACCTAACTTGCTGTTTTGTATGTTTATCTATATGTGTGTGTGTATCTCTGTGTGTGTACATATATATGTACATATATGCATATATTACATGTGTATACATATGTAAATGTGTATATATACGTGGTGTGTGTGTGTATTGTATATATACCAACATAAAGTGGGAGCAGTGTGTTTTGACCTACCTACCACTAACTCTGTGTGTGCGTGTGCGTGCACAAAAGCCATTGCTGCTGAGCTAAGTATTCATGCACTGAAGCAAGCCATCATTTTGCTGAATGGAGGCATTTCAAAGAGCTGTTTGCTCAGATACCCAGTGAAGTGAAGCACCCCTTCAAAGTGCTGCACACCTTAATCATAAATTGCTACAGCAATTTATCACCATGGCATCTCCTGGCAAGAGGAAGAGGGGCCTAATCTACCAAGACAGACTCTAACAACTCTAACACTAATCACTAATCACTCTATATGTTTTTTACAGAAAAATTATTACACAGGGATTTATTTCACAATCTAGATAAGATGCGACAGTGGAGGGACACTTCATAGAAATATTGCCGTCTGGATTACTTTTGCCCCTTCTACTTCTGTGCTTCCCAGAAGTGGAAATGGTAATTGCAAGGGGCTGCAAAGACAGAGGACGTCCACTTGGTGGCACCCTGGATCCAGTTTCCATGGAAATATGAAAAGCCTGCATGATTGCTGTGGAGCATTTCCATGGAAACAAGCTAAGAAAAATATGTACATAAGAATTGACTAGTCTTGTAGTGCTAGCATACATCAATGAATAGAATTACTGCTACAGCACATTATTTCCCCATTTTTATTTGAATTCAGGTAAAACAAACATATACAAATATTGATAACTACTTTAAAAAAAAAATGTTAAACATGCTTTTGCTAGTCAGTGAGCCATTTTAGATATGAGATTGTGATAATGGCATGATTTCAGCAACACTTTATAATATATAACCTCACAACAGTTCTCTCAGCATCTCTCTATGGATGCTATGCATGCACTGGTTGAATCTATAGCTCTAAGAAGCTATCTCAATTCAGAGACTCAGTTGTAAAGGATTTTAGCATCAACCCTAGCCAATGACCCATCTCCCACATCTCCCATTAACACCAGTTCCAGCTTCTGCTTCCTGCAGCCACACTCCTGAGTTTCTAAGAGCTTTCAGAGGTCAGATCAAGGGTAGCCTCTGCTAGGTTTTGAGGGGAATGGAAATTGCTGTTATATGGATGAAAGTTTTGCTGCTAAAAACAACCAAATACAAAAACATGTGGTACAGCCCCCCCACCTCAATTTAAAAAAAAAACCAACTGATGGCAAGTGTCACAGGTGCTCTCTCCAAATGGTAGTCTTAGGATAGTGGGGATTTGTTCAATTTCATTATTGATTCCCATTGAGAGCATAGTTAGTCACAAATACCCATCAGTCAGAAAGTCAAAAAGCTATTGGGTTGCTCCCTTCTATCCTTTTCCTGTATAATAATTTGTCGGATTCTGAGGTTTTATAGAACATAGAAAAATAGGCTTGGAAGTCTTCTAATTCAACCCCCTGCTAAAGGCAGGAAACCTTATACCATCTTGGCCAAATGGCTGTCCAGTCTATTCTTGATAACCATCAGTGATGGAGCATCTGCAACTCTGGGAAACAAGCTCTTCCAATGTTTAATTGTTCCCACTCTCAGAAAATTTATCCTTACTTCTAGGTTGGCTCTGTCTTTCAGGGAAGGGACGAGAAGCCAACTTTTTTTTTTCCTAGCAGCCCACACACTTCAGAACACATTTTCTCCAGATATATAGTTAGCTCCTTCTCTCCTTCCATTTTGCAAAGCAGATAAAGGTATACAGGTATTATTCCACCAGGCCTTTGGTCCTGATTGAATGATTGAGGTCCCTCGTGGTTACGCCTGCAGGTTGTTTGGGTGATTTGTTTAGTATTGTTTCCATTTTACTCTTGCTTTGTTGTTCAGCCAGAATCTTAAGTGGTTTGGGGAGGCCCGTTAATATTGTAAAAATAAATAGTAATGTAATTTTTTCTGGAAAAAAATAAACGAGCTAAACATTTTTTAAAAGAAATGACTGTTTGTATGTTAACTTGAAAATTAGTATTCCAATAGTGAGTAAGCCTAATTATTTTTCCACAAGCATGAATATAGAAATACCTAATTAGAAGTAGTTTGATTAGACCAACTCAATGCTTAGATTAGGCAAAGTGAAAATCTTAAAAAAAGTTCTGAAGATCTCTTTAAGCAGATTGATCAAAAAACAAAATGAAAAAGGTAAAGAGAGAGAAAAAATCTGATATTATGCTGGCATTTGACTACAGTCTTTCTTAGAATGTGGAATTAGGATCATATAATACCTTATTTTAAATTATTTTTGGAATTATTCAAAACAGAAAAATAAGCTTTGATAGAATATTAATTTTAATGACAACAATTGCTCCAAACAAAGATAATTTTAACTTTTTCCATCTTAAAAAAACCCTGCCATTATATTTCCCAGATCTGTAATTAGTTACTTTTAAATAGGTCATTTTTTTTTGCCAGATAAATCCCCAAATATTGCACATTTTTAGCAGAGATATTAAACCCTGGTTTGAAAATCTAGACCTTCTTAAAGAACTGCGTGAAAGTAGGAAATTCCAGAATGTAGCCTTCAGTCCATGACAGAAGATACAGATTCTTCTGGATGACATTTATAAGATAAAGATTTATGAAAAATAATGGGTGGGGTGTCTGCATTCAACAAGCAAGATGTCTCTGAACAGCTCAAGGTTGACTCAGCCTTCCATCTTTCCAAGGTCGGTAAATGGACGACTCAGATTGTTGGGGGCCATTTGCTGACTCTTTAAACCACTTAGAAGGGCTGTAAAGCAGTATGAAGCAGTATATAAGTCTAAGTGCTATCGCTATTGGGAAGCAAAGAAAAAGAGAAAGGATTTTATTGACATGATGTGTGATGTAAGTGCCTCTAGAGGGCATAAATCTTACACCTGAAGAATTAAATTAATGAATCACTTAATCTTTAAAAATGCAAGGTTTCTTCTATAGCAATAGCAGTTTAGAGTTCTTGACAGCAGCAAGAGTTTACTTGCTGTAGAATAAGGGTTCTTCATTAAATCTAAAAGGTGTATAGATTTTTTTAGTAGCAACATTTTATCTGCCTAAACAAGTGCAGTTAAAGAAGGGCAATGCAGAGTTCTTTCTTCAGCACTTTAAGAGCTGCCTTGGAGATGGATCATGGGGGAAATATCTTTCAACAGTTATTTGAAATAGCTGTTGAAAATGCCAGTTCAGCACCTGCTGATGTGTGTTGTGGAGTATGCTTTATACTGTATATACACCAGAGCAAAGCAAAAAGATTTCTGAGGAACCGTTGGCCATCCAGGTCAAGAAGGACAAGGTTTCTTTGCTTTTTAGAACTGACAACTTTAACCCTTTTGAAACAAGAAGATAAATCAACTCTTCTCAGAAATCAAATTCCAAAATGTTCCATTCACATCATCACAGCATCTTTTCCTCTTCTCCCCCTGTCCCTTCAAACATACTCTTTTTAAAAAAATATATATGTTTTGTTCAAGACAAGGTTAAAATACAAGACACAAAACAACAGAAAAAATTCAAAAGACAATAAAGAAAAAAGGACAAAGAACACAAAACAATCAAAACATTTTAAAAGGTGCATCAGCCCTGTAGTTGAACACTGATTAATACATTACTACATTAGTTCCCACCCCTTGCGAAATAGGCTCTCTTTAAACTACTAAATCGATTTGCAAATTATTGACCTGTTTTCTATATGTTATATTAGTGACAAAATAGTTAACAGGAATAATAACAACAACAACAACAACCACAACGTGGTTGATACCTAGGATGCTGGCAGCAACCCGCATCAACAATCAGCACCAGTCAATTATATTTGTGATACATTTTTAAATTTTCAGTTGACTGAGTTTCATGTTTAATGAATAAAAGAGATAATAAAACAAAGCAAAATTACAGTTTCAAAACTTTCTGTTAACAAACTATTATTGTAATCCACTTGTAAAAAGTTTACCATGGCATCTTATCTATCTCAAATCATCAAACTTCCTCCCTTCTCCCCAGTCAGATTGGGAGGGATCACAGAAAAACTGGAAAAGAATGAGGACAAATCCATTTTGTTAGTGGAAAGATCCAGTAGGATAGAACTCAAGTCAAAAGTTTTTCTGCCTAATCCCCAAGGTAATGTTAATCTTGGTCAAAGAGGAAGTTGTTATAGAAAGAACCCGTGCTTGACTACTGTGGCAACAGGAACATCAGGATCTAAGGGATTAGAAAATTATTTATTGGACATTTATTCTCATGTAATGATTACCTTGACAGTCTCAATAAGGTCACTTCTCTGATTATCTGTCAAACAATTACTGGGAAACACTAACTTAATATACAAGTATTCCTCAACTTATGACCACAATAGAGCCCAGAATTTCTGTTGTTAAGTGAGACATTTGTTAAGTGAGTTTGCCCCATTTTATGAACTTTCTTGCCACAGTTGTTAAGTTAATCACTACAGTTGATAAGCTAGTAACATGGTTGTTAAGTGAGCCTAGGTGGCGCAGTGGTTAGAGTGTTGAACTGCAGGCCACTTCTGCTGATTCAATCTAGCGGTTCAAAT
>JANHFL010001622.1:143496-154173 GCA_032468155.1 Oxyrhabdium leporinum | reverse complement strand
ATCTATCTATCTATCTATCTATCTATCTATCTATCTATCTATCTATCTATCTATCTATCTATCTATCTATCTGTCTAATTTATATAGCCACTCATCTCTCAAGCACATACAATTTGTTGGACTTTTAGAGGTTTTTTTCAAGGAAAGGGTGCACTGCATAGGTGCTTAATTTACCACAGTCTATCTAGTAAGGAGCTGTTTTTGAATCAGCTTTATGTCCCAGGTTGTAATTTCTCTCTTTTCTCCCTGTACTTAGCTTCAAAACGGTTGCATGATGTATGCAACATTTGCTGGAAATGAGACCATATCACCGACAGTGAGCAGTAGAGAAATGTTCTTGTCCAATTCTGAGTGATTCAGTTTGAGTCCAGCTTCAACTGAATTTTGATTTTTTAAAATTCTATGTGGCATAAACAATGATAATAATACAATGGGAAGCTTGTAAAAGATAACATGAAAAAATAACCTCAGCTATACCTAATTACAGTGGATGCTGAAAATATCCCAGTATTATCTAAAGGTAATTAAAACAAAGTCCAGCAGCATTTTTTTTCAGAACTCTGGTATATATTAGTAAAACAATCATGTTACTGTTATTGTGTTTAATCAGAGAAATAACAGAGAGAGGCAAAGCATGCGCTCATTATCTTCTCAAGGTAAATATTATGTTTCAAGAAAATAACAGGGGCTTCATAGGAATCATATCATAATTAGCAGCTATATTTATCACCCAGTATGTTTCCACTGTAATACTTTATCAGTGAACACATGAATAATTGAATAATATATGAAAACATACATTTTAAAATGCAGTGTGTGTTTGTGTTTGTGTGTATGCAAACCCTGGTATGTCTAGTCTAATGAAAAAAAGGACTAGGGGTGACATGATAGCAGTGTTCCAATATCTAAAGGGCTTCCATGAAGAAGAGTGGGTCAACCTATTCTCCAAAGCACCTGAAGGCAGGAGAAGAAACAATGGATGGAAACTGATCAAGGAAAGAAGCAACCTAGAACCAAGAAGAAATTTCCTGACAGTTAGGACAATTAACCAGTGGAACAATTTGCTTTCAGAAATTGTAGGTGTTCCATCGTGGGAGATTTTTAAGAAGAGATTGGACAACCATTTGTTTGAAATGGTATAGGGTCTCCTGCTTGGGCAGTGTGTGGACAAGAAGGCCTCCAAGGTTCCTTACAACTCTGTTATTCTGTTCTGTCTGTGTGTGTGTGTGCGCACACACGCATGCGCACATGCGCATGCACATATGCACATATTTGGGACTTAAGGCCTTTCCCCACTTGTACTTCATCTGCACTGTCAGGTACCTGGAAGTGGACAGAGGCAATAGAGGCAGAACAGGGATTGATAATGGGGGTAGCAAATTTCACCCCAATATTATTTTTACCAGCTTAAAAATGTATAGAGAATATTATAACTCAGTTGTGGGAAAAGGCCAACTAACACATATTAAGTTGCTGGCTTTTGAGGACACATTCAGCCTGCGGCTAAGGGGGATTACATATTATTATTATTATTTTTTAATTAAAATATTTCCATTCTGCCTTTCCAGGTTGCACTGACAAGATCATTTCAAAGACGCAGTGGATTCAAATTTAACAGTGGTATGTTTAAAAGTACAGCTAAAACTTAGTATGTTAGTATGATACACAAGCAAGTAATGGCAACCACAGAAAGATAAATGCTAATTCAACTCCTATGCAGCTAAAGCTCTCTGGAATATGGTTGACCAAGAAAGGCAGTGACATACAATCAGAGATAATAATGGAGCATTTCAAAGGTCCGGAACAGCGCTATGGTGTGGGGTGCTCTGATCCCTGCAAACAGAGATCAAAGGTAAAGAGCCACAGTGGCACAGTGGTTAGAGTGCAGTATTGCAGGCTACTTTTGCTGACTGCTGGCTGCCTGCAATTTGGCAGTTCAAATCTCACCAGGCTCAAGGTTGCCTCAGCCTTCCATCCTTCCAAAGTTGGTAAAATGAGGACCCAGACTGTTGGGGGCAATATGCTGACTCTCTAAACCGCTTAGAGGGGGCTGCAAGGCACTGTGAAGCAGTATATAAGTCTAAATGCTATTGCTATTGCTACTCAGCTCTGTTCCAGAGCTTTCATTCTCTGTTGTTTTGTTTGAGCTGCAAGCTTCATTACTGTTTCCACTTTCTTATCAAAGGTTAGAAAACATTTGAAGGGACTGAAAAAGAGCACACACACACACACACACACACACACTGAGAGAGAGAGGGAAGGAGAGGGAGGGAGAGAGAGAGAGAGAGAAAGAGAGCGAGGGAGAAAGAGAGAGAGAGAGAGAGAGAGATCTGTAATAGCTCTTATTGTAACAATGCTTCTTGGCAGCTTCTACTCAGTTTGTTCCTGTAAGAACGGGTACTACTGGAAAAGGAAATTAAGAGCTATGAAAATCAAGCAGGTACCTTTTGTGCCTAGATAATAACAGCATTGTTGCCAGAAGGGAACATGATTTCAGGAAATGACTATATGTATTCATGAAGCAGTTTGTGTTTATTTGGTCAGCTTCCTGTTAATATACTTCGGGAATGGCTCACATTAAATTCTGGAGACAGTAGAATCCATTGCTTTATACATGTTGGAAAAAAATTGAACAAAATGACCTAATTTGTGAAAAAATGCCCTTGGCATTGTAAAATGTACTCCCTGGTTTAGATCCAACACTATTAGAATATGGTGAGCAATTACTGTTCCTTTTTGTGATGCACAAACTCTGCTGGTCAAGTGGTTCTTATGTAGACAAGAGGAACAGAAGGAAAACCTGAGGGAGAGAGATCTCTTTTGGGGAAGTACAGAAGTGTAACGAAGACCTTATCCAGAAATCAGGCAGTGTCCACAGTAACTATACTGTCATATTCCACCTGATTATGTTTGCCAAATTACCTCAACAACCAGCAAATGGATTCTACAGCTTCACCACAGAATCTAAAGAACTCCAGGTGACTTTTTTAACCTGTAGCTCCAACTAAGGGTTTCAATCAGAATAGAAGGCCATCCTTAAAAACCTCATTTTCTGATTTTGGTCCTCTGTATCCTACACAGCCAATTCTACAGCACAGTTGAGACAAGGAGGATTTTCCCTGGGCTGTCGGAACCAAATTTTCAACTCAGCAATAATTCTTAGATAATTGCCTTATGACATATTGTGTTGTGATAAGTCAATGAAGTGACAGGAAAACAAATATCGCTTTTCTCATATATCCTAATTTATTTTGTTCATTTTAATACTATCGCTTCTGCTCAAGAAATTACAGAATGATACAAATAGGTTACCTGTAGATAAATAAAATAAAGTAACATAGAATTACTCTGAAACATTCAGTATAAAGACATGGAAGGGAGGTGCAAAGGGAAGATTGCAAGATAACCTTGGACAACATGGCTGAGCTGCTTGATTCCTATTTTGAATCTGTCTTTCCACAAAAGCAAAAACTAGTTCAACCTATTAAAAGCTGCACAGCCATCAGAAAAGAAATGTAGGTCAAGCTAGGTAATAAATTGATGAGAGAATAACTAAATAAATGAATGAACTTTACTTCTCAAGACCAAATGAACTGCATTCCAGAGTGTCAAAAGAACTGGTGTCTATGGAGATTCCCAGTCATCCAAGTCATGGTTGTCCCAAAACTGCTTTTTCCAAAAGGCAACTGGACTTTCTTGGTTCTTTCTTTAAAAATGTTTTGCTTCTCATCCAAGAAGCTTCTTCAGCTCTTCAGTATTACTTCAGAACTGAAGAGGTTTCTTGGATGGGAAGTGAAAGAATGAAAGAACTGGTGGAAATTACAAATTCAGGAAACTACAGTTCAGTCAGTATTACATCTGTATCTGGGAAAACTTTATGGAAAAAAAACAACCGAACAGTGGATTTGCAAGCATTTAAAAAGGAACAAGGTGATTAGTAGCAGCCACATTGTTTTGGGAAAAACAGACCATTCTAGGTAGTAATAACAATAATCCACTTTCAACCGCCAGTGCAAAGAAGCTGAAGAAACAGTGGGCCACCTAATAAGCTGCTGCAAGAAGATTTCACAGACTGCCTACGAGCAGTGGCAAGTACTGTGTTTCTCAGAAAACACGACCTAGCCCAATAATAAGCCCAACCCTAGTTTTTTGGGGGGTGGGTCTAATATTGCCCCTACCCCGAAAATAAGGCCACCCAGGGGGTGGGGTTTTGGCATGGGTGGGGGGAAAATTAGGGTACCCCTCAAAAAAAGGGCCTAGCCATTTTTTCGGGGGATCAAAAGAAAATAAGACCCAGTCTTATTTTCTAAGAAACATGGTAGCAACAATGGTGTTTTGGAAGATCTGCAAGAAATATCATTTGCCTACAAGCAAGGACTGGTGGAACCATAAAATAGAGAAAGTCATAGAAAATGAAGAAGTTAAATTGCTCTGGGACTTTAGAATTCAAATAGACAGGCACCTGCCACAACATAACCATTGTCGATAAGAAAGACAAAACAGTCTGGATAGTGGACGTGGCGGTGCCTGGAGACAGCAGAATAGAAGAGAAAGAATTAGAGAAGATAACAAAATATAAAGACCTACAAATAGAAATAGAACGACTGTGGCAAAGGCAAACAAGAGTAGTACCACTAGTAATAGCTGCCTTTGGTGCAATCCCAAAACAACTGGAGCACCACTTGAACACCATTCGCATTGACAAATTCGCCATCAGTCAATTGGAAAAGGCAATTTTACTGGGGACAGCTTCCACTCTGTAACAATATCTGTAACACCATCAAACATCCACATCTGCCTATCCCAGGTTCTTGGTTAAGATCTCGATAGGTAGACAAAAATGCCAAATCCTGTCTGAATATTTGGCTGGCTGTGCAATGTTTAACAACAGCAACAACAACAATACATTCCTCTTCTCCTTCCTCCTCTTCCTACAAGACAGATGGATCTGGCTTCACAGTAGAACTTGTAGGAAGGATTTCAGTATATTGGTAGACCATAAATTAATTGAGCCAGCAGTGTGCTAGAAATTCCAAAGAACCAATGCAATATTAGGGTAGACCAACAGAAGTGATAGCTTGCCTCTTTGCTGCATTGGTCAGACTGCAGGTGCCATACTGTGTCCTGTGTTGGTCTTTGCAATAAAAGAAGTAGGATGAGGAATAGAAAAAAGTGCAGAGAAGAGTGCAAAAGATGATGAGGGGCGTGGAAGCAAAATTCTGTGAAGAATGGTTAAAGGAATATCTTAACTAAGAAGAGAAGGTTAAGGGGAGACATGATAGCAGTCTTTCAATACTTGAAGGATTATCACAAGGAAGAGGGTGTGAATTTATTTTTCACAGGGCCCAAAGGGAGAATAAGAACCAATGGATGGGAATAGTGTGTGTTCAACCAGTTGCTCACTGAACAACCTATGAACAACAATCTGCCCCAGCTGCAACTAGCAAATCAAGTATAAGAGTTGCTTCTGCTTTTTCATATACTGGTTCATTCCAAGGACCAAGCAAAATGTATGTTCCTAAAGATGGAGAAATAGTTCTAAGATAAATACAGATTCTCCTTGCTGCTTTAAGATGCAGTAAATGTGCACTAAACTATATCTTCTTCCTCAAATATTATTCAAGAATCCGCATCACCTCCCTCGAACAAAGTAGATCCAATCTTGCCATGGAGTTTTGTATAGAATCTGACATCAAATAGCAAACTATCTGGACAATTAGGGAAAGGGGCTTGAAAGAGAATCTGTATTACTGCAGCTTCTCTCTTCAGACCCTGATCATCATGGGGTATGACTCACCCGGGAAGAATATCAGACAATGAGAGTTTGAAATGGAACAACAATTTGAGAATGGCCTAATTCCCACTGATGTCTATATAGGTAATCAAGTCAATACACAAGCCTGCCAGATCACTTTATCAAATTACCATACCAAATTTTCAAAGTGGTCTGATATTTGCATGCTGTAATATTTTGCAACTGCTCTTTGGGGAGCAAAAGTTCAGAAAAATCTCATATAAAAACACTTTTGTGCTTATAAATCAGGAGCTATTAAAACAGCAGGCCCTGTATTTCTTTATGGTCAATTTTATTACAATCTTATTGCATCGTTTTTATGTCAGTATTCAGGTTTCACTGACTCCTTTACCTTCTGTTTTTTGATTAGCTTTTAGCTGATCAGAAAGATGTACTCTTTTATAACATCATCAAATTTTGCTTAAAAACTGTCAAAATCCATCAGGATTTTACTAGGAACAATTCAATTTCACTATACTTTTGTATTTACCTCATTTTCCTCTAAACTTTATTTTATTCTATTAATCTTATCTGGTTATGTTATTCAAATCTGGTCAATGACTGTAATAAAATATTTTGATTCTGATGTCAAATGCTCCCTTTTTAGTTCTTCTTTATCCATTACTTTAAGTTCCTCTTATAATTAATATTATAACCACCCTTCTTTTGGTATTTCTACCCATTCACCTTCCCAGAGCTGTGCTAGTTTTCCTTCCCTGTTAGTTTTCTTTTTTAGAAGGAAAAAAAAACATGGCACAGTACTACAGCAGCTTTTTAAATTGTTTCCTTCTTTCATACAGCAGATTTTTTAAAAAAATAATGATCCTTAATATCTGTTTTGCAGAAATGGCTAATGGTAATGGTTTGCCACTATCAAGAAGATGAACGTTTCTGATTAGTAGTATGAACGTCATTGATACGTTCCCAGAAGCCTTAAGTAGCAACTATGAAATGCTCTTGAGTCAACAGTCCAAGTATGAGATAGGCTATGTTCCACAGTTGATCATTTCATATTTGAATCAAGCTGATAATAATAATAAAAAAAATCTCCCCTCCTCCATTTTCTCTGCGCCCATAGCAACAGATATGGTAGTCATGAACTGACAATAATTACTACCTCACCTTCTCTCAAGCACTCCTAGCAATGAAAACATGTCTTTGGACTCTGAAGGTCGTCTTAATGGAGTCAAAAAAGCAGCCCTTAAAAATAAAGATGCTCTTGCTTTTAACAGCACTTCTAATATTTTGAAAATGCACTTTTCAAAACTATTTGCAATGCCATAAGTATACACTTTTACAAAGTAGACACATATACATCAGCCACAAAGAACTTGGATGAATACTTGGAGAATTGCGGCCTCTAAAATGTTAGTACAAAACGTGCTGTCTCCAATTGTAACAAAATTTTCCCCGACATTAGAATACATTGCAGTGCTACCTGTTAATATGTTGTAATACAATAAAGATCAGATCTAACTGAATGCAAGATGCAACTCTGCAATTGAAAACCTGATTATTTCAGAAGAAAACAAAATGCATTAGAAAATTGTAACTACAGATGCTGGGATATCTTTTTAATTTTTCCTTTCAATTGACAACTATTCTGATAGAAATTGGAACTGACCAATACAGAAAGGTGTATTATAAAAAAGGAAGAATAAACAGCATGTATCACTCCGGTTTAATGTAACTGCCTTAACCATCATTCATAACAACCATTCTTAATGGTATTGTTGTTCACAATTGTTTGTTGAGGTAGCCAGACATTTTTCAGGTTTCTTCCTAAATTTGAAAAAAAAAAAGATACTGCTGCTTTAAGAATCCACTGTTAAAATGAATTAATTAAGTTTAAATTAATTAAGATTAATCCAGGCCTTAAACAGCAGCAACTAATACAGACATCTGAAAAAAATTGAACCCGTTTAAATTAATAATAGAGATATGTCCTGTGTTCTTCTATGAGGGCCAAAGCATTTCTCCCAACTTCCTTTTAATGTGTGCACAGCTCTAATGTAGAGACCTTCAAACAGGAATAAAGCAGTGTTTCTCTGCCTTGGCAGTTTGAAGATGTGCGAACTTCAACTCTCCAAATTCCTGGCTGGGAAATTTCAGGAGCTGAAGCCCCAAAACTGGTTGGGGAGTTTGGGAAGCTGAAGTCCACACATCTTCAAGTTGCCAAAGTTGAGAAACACTGGTAGAAAGACACAACAGAAGTAAACAGATAAGAAATCTCAACCTGCTGCAGCCCTACAGATAGCCTGAGAACTAAGCCAACTTCAGTAGAGCTTAGTTTGGTTCTCAAAGTCATCCTTCTCAAGAAGGGCAGTTTCTAGCTACAATGACTCCTCTGAGTTCTACTTCCAAAGGATTCCCTGCAGTTTTATCTTTTTTTTTCTGCTGGGCTTCAGGAATGATCAGTAGCAGTAGCCAACCGAAGATGGTATTGTAAGGTGCCAGAGGGAGCTCGTGTTCCGACATGAGTCTATAAGTTCATTCCATATGCTTTTGAGAATGCAAAACCCAAACCAAACCATCCCTTTCATTCCCAGCAGTTATTCTAGTACTAGTTGTCCGTATTATTTCAGTAGTATGGCCACATAATATCTGCAGCCCAGGGGTTAAGGTAACTTCCTCATAGTGGGTTTTCCCCCAATATAGTCATAGTGCTTTTTGTTTATTTTATGGTTATATAATGCAGATGGTTGCTATATGTACTGAACAATGAATCAAAGAGTCAATAGGGGAAAAAAAGAAGGTGAAGGATAGCAGTCAATAAGAAGCAGTAACTAAATCAGCAAAAATGGCACTGGGCTAGCATTAAAATTGTGCAAATATTTGTCTAGTTGAGTATTCTAACTACCACTACCATCATTTTGCTTGGTGAATCTGCTAATTTTTGAATTAACACTAAAAAGCAAAGGAAAAAGAGGGGGAGGGAGAGAGAGAGAAAATATGTGGTCTGATTTAATATTTAAGTCAAAGATGGCCAATGGATGCCAGTCTACATTTCAGACAAAAAAATCAAGGATGTACAACTTCTGTCATCAGAGGGTTCCACTAGGTTTGAGTGGCATTTCAAAGGCTACACTGCAAAAGTGGGCCAAAGCAGGACCCAAGTGGGCTCAATGTTTCGAGGGGCAATGGAGATTGAAAAAGTGAAATTATTCTAGGGGCACTAAAAGAGTATTGGTAGACCATACATGGCTTACATGCTACCCTTGTTTCTCTGTAATCAATATTTAACAGTTATGAAATATATAAAAAATATACAAGTATTTATCTGCAAAATCTGTGCAATATTAGCGAGCAAAATGCCTATTTCTGAACAGCTTGAAAATGTTTTTGACAGAAATATCCAAGGGTAAGATGAGATCATTACAGTGGACAATTCTCAGTCTACATAAGAGTAAGCCTCTTAGGTATAGCTATATGTGGTAACTACATCATATGCACTTGAGATATCTTTATGGTCTTCTAGACAGAGGAGAAAATAAACATGAGACCTTGCAGACAAGTATCCTGACATTATCATCTTCCACATCTGCTGATGCTTTAACAAGGTTGGAATCTGTTTATTCCTTATAGTACTTCAATGCTAATACAACTACTCTTCCGTTAACACTAAGATCTTATGATTCAAGATGCAACATGTTCTTTGAGTTCCCATTGCTACAGCCATCTATCCCAGACCTTTGGGAGGCCAGTTGTTATTAGTAGTGGTCAATCATAATAATTGCAGGAAACAACAAAAACCTCTTTACAATTCCTCAATCTCCCAACATTAGTTTAGGGTAATTTATGATCATTCTCAATCTGTCTGGAAATTGTTGGAGTTAATCCCAAGATCTGAAATGAATCTCTGCAAACTAGGAGCTGACATCCTGACCTTCACAACAAAGGTGGGTGATGGAAGGAGAAAGAACGTTGTTCATATTTCAGCCAGTATCAGTTGTGACAGTAAACGAACATGGCGAACTTTAAAGTATTGTTAAATAAAGGCTACTACTACAATAAACCATGTTTGTATGTTGCTATTAGAAACTAGTTGTTTATCAAAAGGAATCAGTTCAGAGAGGATATAATGGAACAAGACTACAAGAAGCATAGGCTACTATGTATTTTCATTTACTTTTTTTAAATTGCACAAAATGTTTGTCACCAGGTTTTGTATGACCACCAAACCCACATTCTTCAATCCAGACACACAGCAATTAGTGCTTCCATGTTCGGATTTTACCTTTCATGGTCCATCAATTACTTGTTCTTTGGGGATAACATATAGGCACATCAACCTAATACACATACACAATTACATTTTTTAAAAAGGAGTCTGACACTTCATAAAGATTGCCAAGATCTTGCAGTTCAATTATTTGTATGGTTTAACTTGTACCCACATTACTATCTATAACAGAAAAATGTCACTGGAATAATGCAGTAGGAAGGAAACCAATGGGAAAAAATGATAGCTTGTTGCAAGATGATTAACAGTCTCCAAAAAGCTATATGGTTAGCTTTTGAGGGGGAGGTCACCTTAATGCTTCAAGGAGACTTTGCAAAAGGATCATGAAGAAAATCTCACCAACCTGTCCCCTTTGAGTTTGCCTGCAGATGAATTTCTAATTAAGTGTTATAACACTTTTCGCAATTAAGCATGCAGCTTAATTTACACTTAGTTCTGGGGAAGCCACTTCTGTGGGAGAATAAAAATAAGCACATCTCTAGGAACTTTCCAATCTCTGATGGACCTGGCTGAAGAGGGTGACTTTCCCTTGGAACTAGAAGTTGAAAAAACAGGGAATCTGGTGTTGCCAGCTCCTGTTAATGTCCTAAGTGAAGGAAGGAAGGAAGGAAGGAAGGAAGGAAGGAAGGAAGGAAGGAAG
>JANHFL010001622.1:109287-120354 GCA_032468155.1 Oxyrhabdium leporinum | reverse complement strand
TTCACTTTGTCCTGCTATCACTTCTGCTCAATAAAAGTATCCTTTTGAAACACTTCGCTTCAAGAGTTCTGCTTTCTTGAGTAAGGCGGATAGGGAGGACCTGACATCCAGGCTTAACCTTTGTGGTCATATTTCAAAGGACAGGACACTGGATTTCCAATATTTTAGACTCGGGTTGATATTACCATTCAATCACAGAATCAGCCTAAACCCATCACAAAATAATAGTTGTGGGAAGTAGCAAGAAGATAATCCATGCTACCTTATTCCTTTATAGAAAGACCAAACTTGAAAACAAACACGCAAACGTAATAAAAAACGTTATGACAATGTAACCTGATTATACAGCTGCTCCTAGAAAAAGGTATTGTAGGGTAGAGAGGAATGTGGGGGCAATATTCTGAGGTATAGTGGATTAATATACTGATGTAAGAGTATTGCTTATAAGCTGTAAACCCCCCGAGTCTTCGGAATGGGGCGGTATATAAATGTAAAAATAAAATAAAATAAATGTAAGATCTATTGCCTACTAACAAATACCTCATTTCTAGACTCCTCTAGGACCTTTCCAAGACTTCTCCCTGCAAACCCAGCCCCATTCACATATCCAATCAGGGCCATCTGCTTTATACCCCCCCAAAAAAAATATTAAGCACAATCTTTTCCCACCATCCCCATTCTAGACCATTCCAGTGAAGTTCTGCCTGGTTAATGGACAGGAAAATCTTTAGTCAAGCTAATGAATAAGTATCATCAGGAAATCTGTAGTGCCTGCATTAGTATACAAAGAAAGCCTTAATAATTTGGGATCAAGCAAAGTCTCCATTACAACAGGCTCTTGGGCATCTACAATTTTTGCAGGAAATTTTGTTTTCTGTGTCTTACTGTTTAGATGTTGGTTGTGATGCTGATGTCCTTTTCCATGGACTATATTTCAGAATCACCTCTCCTCTGTATATCTCAATAGCGATGGATTGCAGTTATCGTACAACACATCTTTTTTTACTTTTTTAACCACTAACTCCCCCTGATATTGCTATCTGAATGGATAGTTCTTCATTTTATTTTTATTCTGTTTGACTTCAGAATATTATTGCTTATGTAACTCAGTCTGGGTTACTTTCTATGTGATATGTCATATCCAAAGACTTTTAATTTAAAAATATCTTAGAAGAAGTATAAATTCCAAAATGCCAACAATATGGATATGATTAAAAATATGATAAAGTTTATAAAAAAAGGTCTCTGGTATATTCTAAGTATTTAGCAGCAGGCAATTTTTACTGATGACAATAACAAAAAGTAAGGATGGCAAAGAAAAGAGATTCCAAATCTTGAGAAAAGTTCCATCCAACAAATTGGAGTTCTGAACAAAAATAACATTGCAAAGAATGTCATGCTAACGTTGATCTATTGTTAGAGTTACATTACTGAAATGGACTCATTATATCATCTAAGGAACAGAGCATCCTACAACTCTTGGCAAATTATTTACCTGAGACACAGAAGCTAATGCTGTTGAGATTACTACATCTGAAACAATATACCTTCTGCTCATAAAGAGAATTTATATGTACTTTACACTCAGTTTGGGTTTTTTTTTACAAAAACATGACAATTTTACGTATGACTTTGACCCTCTCTGTATATAAAACAATCGAAGAATAAACTCCATGAATAATAAAATGGAAAGAGAAAGGAAGAAAATTTATTTTTTTAAAAAGAAAGCATTTCTATTTATTTGCAATTCGAGGTTTACCTTATAACTCGAACAAGTTCATGAAAAGCTTGATCTACGTTGAGCCGTATTTTTGCTGAAGCTTCCATATAGGTTACTTTCAACTGCCGTGCTAATTGTTGACCTTCCTCCTGTGTTACCTGAGAACATAAAGAAAAGATATGCTGTATGTAACAGCAACCACCAATGTGTTTGGGTAACCATAGTACCTAATTCAGGCTCTGTCCTAACTATGGAACAAATTCTTATGCTGGCGTGCAACTTCTCCCATCAACTGTGATTAAATCATTTTGATCAGTAAAGAGGCTTTTTAATTTGAGCCCACAAGAGACTAAGCAAATATAAAGACTGTCAACTAATGAAGCCTAATAGCCAATTTGTTATAAGAAATTATGCTATATAAGTGCTACATTTATACATAACAGCATTCTATATCAGTGGCCACGTTAATAATGGACATGGTGATGTGATAATAGACATAGTATGGTATGAACGGACATGGTGACGTACGAACGGACATGGTGTTCAGGGGCAGAGGAGAGCAAGTGATGTCATGTGCATTATGTACAAATTATGTACTATATATCATCCACCATATATTGCATGGCATTTGCATGATATTGTCATGGCACCTGGAACATCACTTCAACAAGGCATCCATGATGCTGGCTGTCGAAGGGGAAAGGGGAACAGACGTATCTGCCATAAATGCCAGCTACTTTCACTGACAAGAAGATTCTACTCTTTTTCATCCATATCGCTAAATGATTTCCTATTTACATGCTATTTGTTTCGAAATAACTTCTCTTTTAGTTATATTCTAATAAATCAATTTTCTGAAAGGGTTATTATTATTACTACTATGAATGAAAAACAATCCTCAGTCTCTAATGCTATGAGTAATTGTTGGTATCGGAAATGCTGGAAACATAACTGGAAAGAGACTCATGCCTTAATAATGATGTCATGATAATTGTCTCATCGCTTAGATATTGTCCTGAATAACATTCAAATGGCAATTGCTCAGAGAAGTTGATTTAACGCAGAAATGCTTTTATGAGGAAGAATGGCTTCCTATCTAAATATTTAAGTATGAAACTTCTTAACTGCAGAGTAAGACTGCCTGATCTATTTTGGACCAGAATGTGGTTGCTAAAAAGTTGACATCAACTTGATGGTAAATAATAAATCCATCAGGAGAGTAACCTCCTAAAAAAAATAATTAGAGCAGTACCTCTCCAGAGTTTCAAATGGAAGCATTCTATCTGGCAATGTCAAGAACTGAACCCATTGCCATATATTTTTCAATAGTAGCCTATAGTATTCTACAGTAAAAAAAAACAACAAAAAAACACATTCTTTTTACCATTTGGTTCCTACCGAATTCTTACCTGTCTCTGATGGTCCAGGTCAGCTTTGTTTCCAACTAGAATCATAGGGAACTCATCACGATCTTTTACTCTAAGAATTTGTCTTTGAAATTTATAAATTTCTTCAAAACTGGGAAATAAGGGAAGAAAAACTGTTAGGAACTATTCAAGCTAGTAGTTCTGTCATCTCACAATCCTTAACAGAATAACAGAGTTGGAAGGGACTTTGGAGGTCTTCTAGTTCAACCCCCTGCCCAAGCAGAAAACGCTATACCATTTCGTACAATTGGTTGTCCAATCTCTTTTTTTAAGAGTTCCAGTTTTGGAGCATTCACAACTTCTGGAGGCAAGTTGTTCCACCGATTAATTGTTCTAATTGTCAGGAAATTTCTCCTTAGTTCTAGGTTGCTTCTCTCCTTGATTATTTCCATCCATTGCTTCTTGTCCTGCCCTGAAACACTTTTTTTGTGGGATGGTAAAGCTATACTCAAGAAAACTAAATCCACCATTTTCTTGATTGAACTGAGTTAGTCAGACATTTCTATGGATCTTTGCAGAAAAATTAATTCACTGTGTTGAAAACCCAGGCCAAATACTCCTAAGTAATCCGTGTTAGTTTATTCTAGCTACAGTAGATATGATAGATCTTATACAGACTTCCATTACCTTCCTCTATCTGTGACTGAAAAGACAAGCAGAAAGCCTTCTCCTGTCCTCATATACTGTTCCCGCATAGCTCCAAATTCTTCTTGGCCTGCTGTATCTAGAACTAAAAGAAGACTAGTTAGTTTTCCTACCTAAAGAACTTTCTTTACAACCTCCATGCATTAAGTGTAGCTTAAATTATTTTTAAAAACGAAGGACATATTCTCTTAAACTAAACATGCCCGCTTCCATGCCTTTCTGTTACACACTCCAATGCTTCTTTTAAACTTTGTCTCCAGATTAACTGCAATATTGAAAATCAACAAAGTGGAAACTTCAAACAGTCAAATGTTGGGAGGTACAATAGGGGATATTTCCCTGACATACCACGCATACTTTATTTAATCTTTAAAAATTAACTCTAACATGACTTTCTGGGAAAGCAAACACGATGTTTTCTCCATCCTGTATTACTGTTCTCTAATAATTCTACCCATGGCTGGTAGAAGATAACATGGATTTAATTTCTGCATGTGAAGATTATAGAAAATCATTGTGGCGTAGAAATGGAGCTAATATGCTCCTCCTTCCATGTATGTAGAGGCTTTACATGCTTACAGAAACTCAAGAGAGGAACAATTAAAGAAGTGAATACAAATAATGAAAATGGACCCGGTCCTTAAACGTTTCACACCCAATACAAATTCTATACAGGGACAAAATAAATAAGAAACTTACTATCTAATCTTGCTGCTCTTTCATCTATTACGCATTGCTTTGTGTAGGAATCTTCAATTGTGGGATCATAATCTATAACAAAGTACGACTGCAGAAAGAAAAAAGAAGAAAAAACAAGCACATTAAACCCCAAAGTTATTGTGAAACCATCAACCAATCCACCAGCATGACTCCAATCCTGAAAGAAACAAGAAAATCACTGCAATACAATCCTTCATGCTCCCAATCCATTGAGCTGAATATCAAAAGAATACCATGTTCAAGAGTATCAAAAGCCATTGAGAAGTCTCAAGGATGCATTTACCAGTGTCTGGATCCTTCACATGAGCCCATCCTGGAAGCTAACAGATCATGGATCTAACAGGTAGTTTCCCCAACAGCCCAAAGGACTTTTTCTACTTCATCCAGGCTAAAAAGGAAGGCCTACGTAGAAGTCCTATACAGTGTCCACCTGTATGCCAGTAGAGACATTTATGAGACTGAGATTCCCAATTGTTCAATCTGTGCAGAGTGCCCTGTGGGGTAGAGGGGCAGCATCTTTTTATACAGAGAGATTGGGGGTGGGGAGCGATATATAGGTATGGCTGCCACAATGCCTGAAAAGAATACACTTTCTATCCAAGCCATAGGCTACCTCAGAAGTGTGTTTCAATGAAGGTGGTTTTTTTATTTTTTATACACACACACACACACATTGCAAACAGAGTAACTAGATTCTGCTATGAATCCTTATAACTATAATCCAATCTCTCTTTTAACAAACTGCAGTTTAATTCTGCATCCAGTGATGTGGGGTGTAAGTGTTTCCATTTTTTATAAATTAGAATAAATTAATACAATGCCACACAACTGGAATTAATGTTATAGCAATTATTTTTTTTTCTTTTTACATGACTGACTACATTTAAAAAGCAGATGGGCAGACATGCTATACCCTCAGGAGTGCAAGGGCGAGATTAGGATCAAGGGCGAGATTAGGCTGCTGCACTTCTAAAAGTAAAACAAGATTAGACAGAAAATGTGTTAGCTTTAATTTTCATTCGTTAAATATAATTAAGTTTTATGAAGTTGTGCTTCTTCAAAATGCATTGTTAACCTTCCTATTCTTTCTCATTAAAAATTACAATTTGATGGCAACTTTTCAAGGCTCTGGGACTACACTTCTGGGTGCTTTTGTGAGTCACTGAGGTCTCACATCATGTGTTCCTGCTAGATGGAGTAATACTTAAAGAGTTTCTTAGTCCCTTTTTTTAGTTGAAATCATAAAAGTATATGCAATTAAGCTGTTTATACTTTATTATATAATACTCCTTAAAATACAAACATTGTCACACAAAGTTTTGAACTCAGAATCAACCCCAGATTCAGCATGTTTAGATTCTACATACTGAACAAGAAAAGATAGCCCGAAAACATGCATTAATGTAGCACAGCAATTCTTTTTATTTTTAGCTGCAGGTGCGAAAGTTCTTTAGAGGCCAGCAAGACAAATGCATCTGTGGATTTCCCTCTGAAGCACGCTCGGGATTTTCAACCAAAACCAAACAAAAACAAGTTTTGAATCATTTGAGGTAATATTTAAGAGGTGTATGCTACTCAATAGTCACAACACAAAAAACCATGGAAACAACTGCTATGAAAATATGATCAGCTATCTTTTGAAATACTTAGAAAAATTAAATACCGTCTCCAGCACAGAATACTTCTTCTTCTTAACTAACTACAGTAGAACCTCTAGTCACGAAAGCTTCTGACCACGACCAAATCAGGTTCTGACCAAAACATTCACATTTTTTTTTCCGCAGCCAATTTCCCCTTCCACGCCAACTTTTTTTTTGTAAGTGCCTAATTTCCAAAATTAGGTTCGGGTCACGACCAAATCGGGTTGTGACCAAAGTTATAGAATGAATTATGGTCATGACCAGAGGTTCTACTGTACTTCCATTACTCTGTAAGTATAATACAGATCCTGAAAAAGTGATGCAACAACTGACTACCTGGAAACAAACATTCCTGATAAAAATGGGAAAAAATGAATAAAAGCCATTTTACAGCAATTTTAGTAAAGAAAATGTCCTCTTATATCAGGAACAGTCCTAGTGTATGACTCCATAAATAACGAATAAGTTCTAATGAGTCATTAAAATAAAATGATTTGACTAAACCCAGCAGAACAGATGTTGAATCAGAGAATTAACTTAGAATTTGAATTATTACTCAGGGACTTTCCTAACCCTGGCTAGTTGCCAAATAGTTCTTCACTCACTCACTCACCCACCAAGCTATGTTTCAGAAAAGTATGTATTTTGATAATATCTAAGGGTGTTATTCTACATTTATTCTCCAAACTGAGCCCAGAATTGAACAAAATACCTTGTTACTGTTCTTGATAATGTAACTGTTTTCCTCAACTGTCAAAATCTTATGCTTCTGAGGGTTTTCCCCATGCTGTGGCCTACTTGATCTTGCTAAATTTTAGTTTGTGCTTATTTCTGTAATTGTGGCAAAAATTATTCTTGTTGACTTTTTCTCCTTCTAGTCTGTAGTAGAGAAACAACTATTGGGTACAAGATGGAATTTTTTTTCTTGCCTTTCATTTTATTTCTTGGTCTCATTATAAAATGATTTGAAATGTTTCTATAGATGGGCTGTGCTAGTTGTTTCTGCGTGAATTTGTGTGTATTTGTGCCACAAACATCCTTCCATAGGTACTATAGGCAGCTGACACTTTTCAAAAGGCAACAATTACCTATATATATATACTTTTCTATGCAGTATCCTTCCACTAGAATGGCCAGTGGGTTCCAAGTAAGTTTATATTTAATGTTTTCTATTAGATAACCTTTAGATGAATTCCTGATCTGTGCCTTGTTTTTAAATTTTAGCTTGAAAGTAGGTTTTGGCCATGCTTTCAACTCAAAAGAGAAAAGATCCTTTGGAGCATGATTATAGCATCTGTTGGCAACTCCTAAATTCAATCACATCTCTTCTGGGATTGGGGAGCAACTGTAGGAACACCCACACAGTTGTAGAAAGATACGCAGCTGCTTTAAAGAGGTGTTGACACATGCTACATGACTACCCTAGTAGTCTACACCTAGTAAAAAACCTCTTTTCCTTCAAATCTGACTGTTGCAGAGTCTTAGGTTTAAATACAGGCTATTTTCTATTCATTTTTGTACACTTAGTAATTTTGGATAGTCAATGGCACATTCAACATACAAAAGGAAAGACTAATCTTCTCACAAGCACTGGTGAGAATCAGCCACAGTCATTGCTTTACAATAGTTGTTGCTTTCTTTAATCATTCTGAAAAAGAAAGTTTTTTTTTTAGTTTCCAAATAAGTCAGCTAAATAATTCTTATAAACCAAAAGAATTTTCTTTGACATTTTTGAAGACATTTATTCTTGCATGTGACCAAAACAGGTCTATATAAATCAATCAGTAGGAAATCTTTGCAGCAGGTCAAAAGTAACCGTTCGTATTTCTTTATTATTTCATGTTTGGGGATAAAGTTGGAGATTCTCTCTCTCTTTAAAGTGTGTTTTCAGTATCAGTTATCTTTGGTACCCAGATGAAAACATTTCCAGAGGGACTAGTCAGTTCTGTCAGTTGTGAAAATAATGTAGAAATAAGAATTATTTATTTGTTTGTTTGATCAAATTTATTTGCTGCTCATCTAGCAATTCAGGTAACACTGAGCAGCATATTTCAAAATAAAACAACATATAATAAGTTATAAATATAAAATGGGTTAAAATTACAAAAATTAAACTAAAGGATTTGGAGGGGAGAAGTGGGATATCTTCTTTGTTAATGTACCTACAACCTAGCTTCTCCTTCAGTACCCCATGCCAGCTGGCATAGCCAGATTTTAAGGGCTTTTCAGAAGGCTAAAAGAGAGAGGGCAGATCTTACCTCATAGGGCAAGATTGTCCAAACAGCAGGAGCATGGCAGAGAAGGCTCTTTTCTTGTATTCCACCAGCCTAAATTTCTTGGCTGATGGGATCCACAGTAACGCCCTTCTGTCTTAATGAGTGGGGAAGGCCAATTCCATTGGGGAAAGACAATTCTGCAGATATTTCAATTATACCTCTAATTTAACGAAGTAGAACTATTATCACATTTAAATCACAATACCTTTATGCTGTAATTATTCCTTACACTAAGATTACATCTTCCATGCAACATATCTCATGCGTGTGTGACTAATAATAATAATAATGTACATTATATGTTAATATTCAAGATCTGGCTATCATTCGATTCTGCAGCATATTAACACCAATGCATCTGGAAGAGAAGTGGGTGATATGACTGTCACAGGTTGAACCTACTAAAATTTCTGAAAACTTTTCAAAGGCAGTTCTAAACAGAACTACAATTAGTTCTGTTTAGAACAGAACTACAATTAGTTTTGTTTAGACTATTAGATTTGTGTTTCTCTAGAACAGGAAGCATCTGAGTAGCAGGCCAAGGACTTATGGGTTATTGTTGCCATTGGAACATCTTAGATTCATAGGTTCTACTGAACCGCATGCCAGAACTTCAAAAGGGTTGTAGTTGCAGCCTCAAACAAGCTGAATGCCTAATCTTAATTCAGCCTAATTAAATTATTATATTGCCTACAAAAACTCTCAATTTATTAGGAGTGCATCTCCCTGAAACCCAAGTCCAAGGTGGATCGGGCTACTATGGAACAGATTTTAACACTGGTGGACCAAATAGGTTGAAATCCAGGATTCTACAAAATTACATTCTTGGTGTGTTCAGAGGGTGGTCCATCAAACTATTCCTCCAAAATTGACAGTACTGCAGATATATCACCAAAAAGTAGGGGAAATGGCTTATGTAAAATACTTTAATGAAAAGGACAGGATAGGAAACGACTGGCTTCATGTACTGATAGGATAGTTCTCAGTCAGAATGGCTTTTCTAATCTGACCATTATTAGTGATAGTGTTTGGAAAGAGTTGAAACACTGAAAGAAAAATGCTTTGCTTCATAGTTTGCTCAGTTTCACTGTTGGGGCATGATATCTCAAGCAGTGAAAAGGGAAAATTAAAAAGAAGTTTTTAAACAATCATAGCCTGACATTGCTTGTTGTACGTTTTCATTGAAGAAAATGGATGTTCGTCATTCCCCTTGTATTGCAACGCAAATAGTTATAACCTTTATAACAACTCAATCTATTTGAGTTTTTTCCTCTCTAAACGATGATAGGGTGAAATTTCAGTTTTCTAAACTTCATTCCTGATCTGGATTCCAAGCCAGACCTTCGCAAGCCTCGTTAGGTTCTTTATAATGCTCCAAATTCACAATGAAAACAGAATGAATAATTTCTATATACCTGTTTTTCACCCATATTTAATTATTTTCCACTATTTAAAGAGAAAGCAATTTTGGTCCTCTTCATATATCTAAAAAAATCAGAAGGAGCATTTTTTCCAACAAACATATTTTATTGAGACACATATGCCTTTGTGAGGTAAGCTCATTTCATCAGATGTTGCAGCTCATGAAATATTGTGCTTTCTTAATAAAAGGTGTGTTAAAAAAAGGTGCTACAAGATTCCTCCTGATTTTTTGCCACCACAGACTCTCCTATGATGTCCATGTATCCAAGAGGATAGAGAATAGACTTAAAACTTAACAAATGTGGCTTAATTTACTAAACCGCTGTAATGAATTATTTTAAAACCTATAAAATTTTCATCTATAAATTGACTTGAACCTGACATTAGCCCTTTTTTCAAGTTACAGTTTTATTTGAAGCCCATTTCATTTTGAGAGATTCCCAGAACAGCTCACATAATAACAAAAATCAGACATCCGTTGCTCCTCAGGCTTAGAATCCAAGTGCATGGCCTCAAAGAAAAGCAAATGAACTTGGCTACTAGCTTTATATTCTCAAGGACTGCTCATAGAAAGCCCACATGTTAAAGATTTTCCTTGTGAAAAGGCTCTATAGTCCCTTCCCTAATAGCAATGGGGCCAAGGGGCCTCCATTTAGACGGTCTACTCCTTCCAGACCAATTCATCACGGTACCACTGAAGAAGATGGCAAAGTAGAATACACTGTATACAGAATTTTTTAAGCAAAAGGAGATGCTGCATTTTGTTTTTCATCCCTGCAGTAGATAAGGGTAGTGAAGAAGAGATATTGATACTATATACTCCTACAATGCAGTAGCTGGATGCAAAGAGAGTGTTTAAAAAGTTGCATCAGCAGATTACCAGTGCAAAACAAAGTTGTGGTGACTAAAATCTATCTTTTGACATTTCTTAGAAAATGTCTTTTGTCAATATCAACCCACATTTCAGAAATGCATATCTTTGAAAAGCAAAACCAAGTAGAAGTGGGAAATTAAATGTGGCTGCTCTCAGAGGTTAGAATGAAGCAATTAAAGGAACAGAGGTCTGATGCTTGGAATAGTGTTAAGACTATACACCACAATGTTAAAACCAAGCTTTTCTTTTTGGTATATAAAAAACCTACTACAAAAACATGCTTATTAACACTGACTTGTCTTCTGTTCATAATTGACAATTATAAAATTGACCAAACAGGCTC
>JANHFL010001622.1:80468-103715 GCA_032468155.1 Oxyrhabdium leporinum | reverse complement strand
CTGGAACTCTCAGATTCAGGTTTTCCCAGATGTGCCAATATGACAACTCTAATAAAATGGAACTTTGAGGAATTGTCCGTCTTGGAGTTTATTGAGTTGGGGTTGTTTAGTTTAAATGCTTACACCCACCACCCTGGCAACGGCGAAGCGGAACCAAGTGGGGGATGCACAGGGCTCCTCTGATGGCCTCCCCACCACTGGCGCTTTCGAAGCCCCAGAGCAGCGCTGGGAAGCTGGGGGTATCCCAGGATTGCAACGCTGAAGACTCGGGATGGAGCCTTTTCAGCGATTGGCAGGAAAAGAGCTGCCACTCCTTTCAGAGCCTGAACGTCCTCTGCAAAACAGCTGAGCTGGGCTTGCATGTCTTCGCTAAACAGCTGATTTTGTTTTGCAGAGCCCATTCAGGCTGCGAAAGGGGCGGCGGCTCTGCTGAGCTGAGCCTGCATGTCTTCGCTAAACAGCACTTTCCTGCCAAGCCTTCAGCGTTGCAATCCTGGGATACAAACACACAAAGAGAGGTTTGATTGTATTGCCCTCTGCCTCCGCCTGCTGCCAGTGCCGTCCCAGCATGTTTTGGAAGGAAGAAGGTGCAGCTGCTGTGGCCCATGCTGGGGTTTGCACGGTGGCATCAGAGAGACTGCAGGATTTATTTTTATCTCCTTTCCAAAACATGCCGGGACGGCACTGACAGCAGCACGGGGCTGCCCACTCCAGGTCTAGCAACTGCTGCAAGCTCATTTCAGGAAAGGGACAAGTCCTGCTTTTCGCTTTTGATGTGCTGAGCACTCGCTTGCAGCAACTGGCATGAGCAAATGGCCATGCTGCTGCTGGCCTCACGGGAGCTCTTTGCCCTACTGGCAGAGCTGCCCTTGGCTGCCCTGCTAGGCTGCTCCTGCCTGGTGCGAGGCAAGTCAGCCAAGATCTACAACCTCCGGAGTGTCCACCCCACTATCCCTGCTGGCCTGCCAGGGCCCTTTGCCAGCAGCCCCCGCTGGAGCCATACCGCCTGCTGAGCATCTTCCTGCAGGACTACTTGGTGCTTCAGGCACTGAGCTATGAGCTGAGCCCAGTATTCTTTGGGCCCTGGTGGGCACTATCTCTCAGGCTGGCTTTGCGCTCAGGGGCACACCAGAGGTCTTAGATCTGGGATGACTCACCCCACACCAGACAGGAGCAGCCCAGCAGGATAGCCAAAAGCAGCGCTGCCAGGATGGCAAAGAGCCCCCACGAGGACAGCAGCAGCACCGGAAGCAGCTCAGCTGCCAGCAGTCAAAAGTGTCCCAGCAGCAGCAGGGCCAGCAAGAAGGGCAGGTGGAGGCTGAAGCGAGCCAAGAACTTGGGTCATTGCAACAAATTGAGCTAAGACTGTTCTTGAAGGGGGCGCGAGGCATGTGGGGCTTCCTGCTGCTTTTGTAGCCTCAACCGGCTGTAAAAGCAGCCATGATTCTTCGAGGTGGCGGCAGGAAATCACCTGATCAGCTGTTCCATGGACCAAGCTGCTGATAAAACTGTTAGGCAAGGTACATGGTAGGGAAATAAGACCTCCCCGAAAAGAAGCCCTAGTCTTTTTTTTGGAAGGGGGGGGGGAAATAAGACCCGATCTTATTTTTAGGGAAACATAGTATGACAAGGGAGACACCAAAACCTCCCCCAATTTCAGATCACATTGTCATTGCTCCAGAAGGGAATACCAAATTTGGAGTGTGACCACTGTCCCGTGTCAGCTCTGGATGATCTGGGATAGTCCCATGAACATTATGGTGGCCATGAACTCCTGAGTCATCTGAGATCACACTCCAGAGAAGGGAGATTGAAGTCTCCCACAACCGCATGTCTGGGAACTCCACTGCCATCCCATAAATAGCATCAAGAAGCTGAGACATGGAAGTTGTTGTGCAGCAGTGAGGCTGGTACAACAGCAACAACTGATCTCTAGAGACCAACTTAATGAACAGAATCTTATATCCAGTGACCTGTGATGCCCTACCTCTGAAAGCCTGAAGAGATTCCTGGATGACAATCGCTATATGCACACCCTGGAATATCAGCTGATACCACACCTGAAACCTCACTGGACACTCCTAAAAGCAACCCCCCCCCTTTCAGACCCAGCAATGCCTCAATAACCTTTGCCAGGTGAAATCACTGATGAGGGAGGCCTTATCACAGACCAACCTGGCATTCTGACAGGGCACTGGAGTGAGACTGAGGAGCTAAAATGTGAAACCAGTGTGAAACAATTGTCCCACATTCCCCAGGAACAGCCTACTCCCCTTGCGAGGAGACCCGGCTTTGTAACCAAAGCATCCTCAGTGATAGGATGGGAGACCACCAGGAGAGGTCAGGGGGATGGACCAAGGTGATGGTAAAAGGCAGCAGGGCTGCTGGTAGCTAAGTGCTAAGGCAAGATTTACCTGAGACCCTCACTCTCTCTCATTATAATTCCTTTCCTTTCCTTTCCTCCTTCCTTTCCTTTAAAAAATAATAATATTATAGTCCTTCCTCCGTTTTCACTATTGTTGCTATGGTACACAGTGATTAGCTAGCAGTTGTCAAAATAGAAGAACCAAGCATAAATATCAGTCTATTCTGAATTAGGTAATGTCCTACCTTTAACTACATATTATTCCCATTAGCCATTGATGAAGCATTTTTTCCAAAGATCCTTTAAGTTCCTTCAACAGAATATTTCATGTTCTTGCCATTGTTGTTGTTCTCTTACCACTCACTGCTTGAAAGCTTATTTGGCTTCTGCTTTGTATCATAATTTATCTTCTATGTACATATACAAACTATCAAACCATTCACTGCAGATGTTTTATATCCTGCATACATATTTGGAAATTCCTAGCTGGGTTTTGAAAAATGAAAAGGCTTTGCTTTAACAGCAAGCCAAAATGAGAAAATAGACAGAAGAGAACCCCTTATTATAATTTAGAATTCTGAATTTGTAATCTGACTGAGAGGCCTGAATATCTTTACAAGCACAACTGCATGTTTTTCCAGTAGTGCCTTATATTCTTTTTTTTCCTCTTAAGAACACAAACACACTGATGATAATGCTCAGTGTTTGTCAGCCCTCTCCCCCAGGTAAACCAGACAGGAAACCTAACTAGAGGGGTTAATTCTATTTTACTGCAAGGCTACGCTAACAAAATCTTGTAAGCCTGAAGGTTACAAACTTCCCACCACCACATTTAACTGCTTGATCAATTAGATAAGTCCTTCCTAAGTTTCTTTCTCTGACTTTCTCTGACTGCCACTGCCTCTCTTGATTGTTTCCTAGGCACCATCTCTACCCTGCTTTCCCCAAGGCCATTCATACACATTCCATTACATTATTACACCCGGAAGCTCTGCACACACAACTAACTTATCATTAACCAAAACATTTGTATCTTAAAAATTTTGGAGATTTAAAGATGCATTTCTGAATGACAGTGAGATCATGAGTTTCTTTGTGATGTTGATATTTTTGTGGCTAAATGATTAGGCTTGACTTATATGCCCTGCATCATTCACAAGCTGTTTAAGGTTGAATACTTTGAATATATTCTCCTAACGTGGCTCACTAGATCTATTTATCCCATATCTAAGCTGCAAAAATCAATTTCACTACTAGACGGTAGCAAAAAGTAAGAAAATTCTTTTCGCTGCCATCTAGTGATGAAATGCTATTTTCCAAACTCAGATATGATACCCCTAAGCCAAGCAAAGAACAGCAGAAGAATATATTCGAAGCACCTTGCCTTGGACTGCGAAATTCCCTCCCATTGCCTATCGTGTCCTAAAGGAAAAGAGAAAAAGGTAGTCATACTCCAGATAACATCACAGTTTTCACATATAGCATATATAAGACAGCTGGGTTAATCATTAGCTGCTAATGATTAGCAGATCAGCAAATCAGATTGGACACTGTTTAGATATCAGAGCAATGTTAATCAGTAGCTTACACCAGGGCAAAATAGTTAAGATAACCTGGCTATGGCTAATCATGTCCAACCCCACATTTACTGAGGGACAACATTGAAGACAAATATAGCAATAATTTCCATCTACCCCAACACCCTAACCCCAAATTTAAAATAACTTCTATTGGTGTAGTAATTCAGGCATCAGGGTAGAAACCAGGAGTCCCAAGGTACCCTTGGGAAGAAAGCTGCAGGCACTTGCCAAGCCAACACCAGGTGCCAACACTCACTAGAAGGTACACACAATTTCACAACTATGCTAGATGCAATGCAGTGGGGCAGAATGGCAAATATATTTACAAGATCTACAACTAAAAAGAAATAACATTAGATCTTTGAACACTAATAAGAAAATAGCTTTTCAAAACATGAATTTGGAGAACATTGAGGTTATAGGCCAGAAAAGGATTTTTTTGGGGGGGGGACGGACGGGACAATTCTGAAAAAAAGCAATGGCAAACCACTTCCATACTAATGCAAACAAATCTACTTGGATGTATCTATGAAGTCACCAGGAGTTGATCTTTAACTCAAGGCTGCATGAGAAAACCTGTACCATAAAAACAAAATACACACATAGGTACAAACACACACATGCACTAACTGCAGGGGGTTTCCAGAAAGGTGCTTCCCCTTGATATCTTTCATCCCAACTAATTTTCATTTCTTGTTCTTTGCATAACAGTTGTTCTCAGGTTACAAATAAATCACTTGAGACAGTGAAAACAGTGAAGCAATGTTAGCTATCTAAATGGGAAAGAAAAGCAGACCAAATAACACAGTTGTTCTCAACAGGATTCTATGTTTTGAATTTCATGCTCATAAAACTGCCATGTTTGCAACAGTAAATGAAGGATAAACTGCATATTTTAAAAAGTGCATACTGAAAACTCTAAATTTGGAGCGTATTTGAAACTAATAAGAATCATCTGCTAACAAATATTGATTTCCTTCTCTCATAGTTACATAAATGTTTTGGATCATTAATTCCAGGCTGTAGGAAAACAGTAATTCCATCAATTAAAACACACTGAAATCTAATTCAGCTCCTGGTGACCACATCCATTATGGAAGTGTACCACTATCAAGCTTGGTTTTAACGTCCCCATCTAGCTAACAGTCATAGAATTCCCAGGGGGTTCCCCACCCAAGTACTAACCAAGATGAAACCAACTTAGTTTCTGAGATCAGCCAGAGCTTCTGAGAACAACTAACATCAGTTAGGTATTGTTAATAAGTGTAACAAAAATGGTTTCTTACATCTAGCCAAATACAGAAATAAATACATTTATTCATAAAATAGGATCCAATGACAGAATGACATTTGCTATTGAGAATAAGTCTTTTTTTCCCTAAACCTTATTCTATATTAATTAATGTTTGATAGGGGTTTGCAATAGATTCACTCAATGCACAGATTGTAAGGATAGAACAACATAATTCAGAATAGAATTTAGAATTAAATCCACCTTTATGGAGCTGAATTTGAGGTATTCTGTTTTGAATGCCATAAACTTGCAGTGTTGCCAAGCAGATGTATGAGGACTGAGGAAAAATATTAATTCTACCATTTATTTTAAGCAATAGTCAGGCAGCCCTGTATCCTAAATACTAATTTGGTATCATTTTATAATGTACATTTCCACACAAATTATATTATGAAAAAGACGATTGTGTTACATTGTGTTTTATACTTCTGACAATCAGTTCCATTGCATCCAGAAGGGGCATCCTCATTCCTTAAGAGAATGTCTTTTCTTAATCCTAAGAAACTTGCCAAACTTCATCCCAACATAAAAATATAACTGTCATATGAATTCCACCCCACTCTCATAAAAATGAAGCAGTTACTGATATTCATAATTTTCCTCAAACACTATTTTACTTATTCCCATTTCAGATCCAACCATCAAAACATTTCTAGAGCTCCAAATCAGGCTTCTGAGTTGGAGGAGGTGATTATTTAAAACAGAATATCTGTTTTGTAAGTTCCATCATCAATGGAACCAACCCAATGGTATTTTGACTTCCTAAGCACATTTGGAAGGTACTAACTTGATTTAGGGTAAAATAAATGGAAGGGGTGGGAGGGAAGGGAAGAGGAAAATGTTAATGATGAGAGTAAAGGAGAAAGGACTAGACCTGAGATATCAGCGGTTTGTAAGTTTAAATAAATTTCTTGGATAGCAAAGTGTCTCCACGGAGGAGCTTCCTAACTAGCTAAGTTGAAACTTAAACTATTTTATTAAAAGTAACTTTAAAACAGACAAGAAAAAAAGTTGGTATGTGAAATGTAGCTCTTCCCAACTACATTTTTAGCATGTTTACTTTCTATATAAGTACGGTATTTGAGGTTGCTTTCTTTTTAAATCAAAGAATATGCAGGATGTGTATGCACTATTTCTGTCAAGACATCTGGTAAGCTGTAATTTCAGTTCTTAAGCCACTCTCTTTTTATTTGCAAAATAAAAACGTTTTTTCCTTTTTTTGGCAAATAAAAATAATTCACTAAATTGCAATTATGTGCATTGGAGCATTACATCAGTTTCTGAACTCCAGAAAAAGGTTTCAAGGAGATAATATATCTCACTCCTATTTTGCTGGTTGACTTTTAAAGAAGACAAGATGTTTAATAAAATAAGCTTAGCTCATATAGTCCAGTTATTCATTTACTTCAAGATTCTTATCCTGTCACAAATGATCCTTAAATTAGAAAGTACAGAGGTCCCTTCCTCACAAAGCCTGCATTTATATCCTTAAGAGAAGCTTACATGGAAGCTTTCTGCATTGTTTGACAAGAAGCAATGTCTGCAATCTACTTTCATATGCTTTTACATGGTAATAATAATGATACTAATATTATCAAAGGATAATAAATATTGTCAAAGGATTTGATAATAACTCTGTGTAACCCTGCCACATTGCCACTTCCACTCTTCCAGTGGAAAAATAAATTCCAGTTATTTTTAAATGGTGGCTCAAATTGAGAAAGAAGGAAGCTTATACTAAAGAAACATATTCTACCTCAAGGTGTATCATAGTTATTAACCTTCTGTAACCCATTTCTCTCCAAATGTTGTAGAACTGTAAACCCCTAAAATTTGATTTTATGTAAAGATCCTGCATTCCTATGGAAGAAAAGAAAAGAGGGCATCAGCAGTAAGGTGGATGGACTCCATTACAATGGCAACGAGTACGTTGTTTGAAGACCTGAAAGACCAGGTTATGGACAGATCGTCATGGAAGAAATCTATATAGGTGGTTGCTCAGAATCAATATAGGTGGTTGCTCAGAATCAATAATGACTTGATGGCACATTATCATCGTCCTACATTTCTGAAGTGCCTTATGTACCTCATATTTGGATCCAGTGATTCAGACTATCAAGTTATCCTTTAATGTTACTTTGGCATTTCTGTCTGATGAGCCGTTTTTATGGCATTTTATTCACAAAATTCCTATAAACATATTGGCATTTGTGGTAAATACTTCTTTGTGGTACATCTTTTAGCCATGACATATTCAAAAGCTCTTTTTTTTTTAAAGTTCCACAAAAGGGAATACATAATTATGGTTGTATTTCAGAAAAGTATTTTAACATATTGCTACTGTGAGGCAAATTCAGCTTCTTTCGCATTGATTTAGTAAGATTTAGGATTAAATCTTACTCAGTATTACTGGAACCCGACCTCTTTTCAAATCAGACTCCTTCCCCCACTTCTCTTAAGGAAAAGATTGTTTTTCTACTGTCCTATCTAACAGCAGGTTTGCAGTAATTATAGGCCACAAAACCAAACTGTTAAAAGTACTGTGACAGCTGGCCTCCTCTATTTGGATAAATGCTGTGGTTCCATGAGGATAAACACTATTATCTGAAAAAGTCTTAAAGCGAACAGACATCCCCATCGCAATAAAAGTATGTGCAGCCCATAGATAAGGCTCCTGTATTGGGGTTGCAAATGTCCAAATTACAACTTGACATGAAATATTGATGCTAGTTTCCCTTTGATGCCATCTGGATTTTTGTAGGTCAAATATCACATGCTTAACATGCATCAAATGACAGCCAAGAGTACTTGGAGTTTTCAGGAAAGTCCTTTTGGTTACTAGAATGAATTACCCATAATACACAGTAATGTCTGGTGAGGAAGGATGCAGTTGTGGCTCTTCTTCGGTTATCTACCATACTTGATTGCATATCCGCAGATAAACCAGCCTCAATTTTTCATCCAAAATATGAAAAATGCTCCACTCGTAGATAAGCCAACTTGCATTTTTGTTAATATTTTGGTTCAAGGGTCAGTTTATCCTTGAATGAAAAATAAATATATATATATATTTCATATATATATATATGAAAATATACTTTTAAAAAAGTGTGTGCATATATACTCACAGATAAGCCTATCCTTGGATAAGCTGAACTAGATTTTTAGGTGTATTTTGGTATCCTATCTCTGTGATATGTGAACTGTTAAATTTGCATCAGGTTAGTACAGGCAATTCACCCAGTTTATTCTTCCAGAAATTATATAAAATATGTGATCTTTATATTAGAATGTTTGAAAGATTACTTTGATACATTGAGAATTAGTACCAATTTACTGTCCATTTTTGCATATTTTTTCAGTTAGATGAAAAGAGCTGCTTATTATTCACTTTTTCACTGTCAAAATTTTCATAAAATTGTAGATAGTTTTTATAGTTACTGTTAAATAGTAGGTAGCTGAATCTGTATATGTGCTGTGTGTGTGTGTGTGTGTGTGTGTAAGAGAGCAAGACAAGGAGAGAGGGAGAGGCAGGGAGGAGGAGGAGGAGAGGGAGAGAATGAGAACATGTGAGATACACTTTTTTAAATTAGAAAATTATCACTCCAGTGGTCTATAGCCTCCCTAGCATCCTATCATTCTGGCTCAGCTCTAAAGAAAGACATCATGGGGTCACTTTTTTTTTAAATAAAACAATGGTTCAGGCAAGGCTGTGACATGTGCCCTTCTTCCACTGTCTCCTGGAGTTTGCCCAAATTCATGTTCATTACAACGATGACACTATTCAACCATCTCATCCTCTGCCATTCCTTTCTTTTGATTTTATGTAACTTTAGATAAACTCACTGGAAATGAACACCAATTAAATATGCAGATTATTACACTGTAGGAATGTGATTTACCAGTTATTTCCCATATCAATATCAGCTTTTGCTTATGGAAAGTTCAAGGCACTAGGACTAAAAGTAATAATCTTGTTTTATATTCTTTCATGTATACAGAGATAGAAAACAAATATTTGTTCTACAACTAAGTTTTAATTATAAATTTAGAAGAGTTTACATTTAATCATGAGCAATATCATATGGACAGAATAAGCTCTATTTCATTTTGAGTGAACATGCTTCACAATATCAATACCAAGTTAAACTTACTCAAAAGTGGACAAAACTACAGGTGAGATAAGATACTAGCATCTGAATGCAGGCCAAGGTCATTTATAAACAGTCTTACCAGTTTTGTCCTAAAAGAAAGTTATTTATTTTTAACTTCTACACCATAGACATGTCTGCACCATAGACATGTATCTAAGTTATTTCATTTAAAACACGTTTCATTCAACTATCCAAGTTCAACTTGGTGTCAGCTAGATTGTTCAGCTTTAGCTCCCTTGAATCTTAACCATAGCCACAGAGAATTTAAAATGCCTGTATGATCTTATTTATTAAGCCATTTGACGCAGTGTTATTTTAAGAGCACATATCATACATTCACATTCTACTTTAGGGTACGCGGTTTTTTGTTTTTTTTTTGTAAAGTCAGGTCTTAAACACTTTGTTTACCAATTCCTTTACTCTACCAAACACATCCATAAAGAAAAGTGTAAAAACCTCAAAAACAACTGGTTTTAAATTTTTGAGAACTAAGCATTTTCAACATCTAATATCAATACTTAGTTATCAATTCAAACAGTTTTCAATTCTCCCCAAAATTAAATTGTTTCCTCCTATCTATTTGTAACCTGTTAGAACGCCTAAGTGTCAACTTGCATCTCCATTTGTATATCATTTCTATATTTGTTGCAGTTGTTAATGTATTTGCATCAGCCTTATCGAAATATTAACAATAAAAGATTTCTCAGCTTCAAGTGGTTTCTTTCTTGATATATTATCCACTGAAGAGTTTTACCATTTCAATATGATATAGAGGTGCCAGTTTCTGCTGCCTCCCCATCACCATCACAAACACATTGTGTAATGTTTTAATATTTTAAATTCCTATTTTAATGGGGAAAAGTGAGCACAGATCATCAAAGCACCTATCAGAAGCTGTTGTGAAATCAGGAATATGCCTGCAACAAAAATGAAGATTTTTAAAAAATAGCCATTTCTATTAGTATTGCGAGTGTAAGAAGAATAAGCATTCTTTTTTCCTACACGGAAAAGTAATTTTACTAAGAAAAAAACCCACTTTTGGAGCTTGATTTAAAAAAGAAAAATTAAATTGACATATCCTGCAATTTCACTAAAAAACCTCTATATTGGGAAATATGGCACTATTTAAGTTAATGTGCTCAGCAAGTTAATGTGTTCAGAATTCAGATAAAGTAAAAAAATCAAAGTATAGAATATCGGACAGTAGTAATAAGACCGTATGTTGTAAACAGAGTAAATTAAGTAAAAGAAATATAAATCATATTTCTGTGTTACCACTACAATTTACCCTAATCAGATCCACATATACAGTTCTCAACTGTATTGTTGGTAAAGGACTACATTATGTAACTTTTAGATAAAGGGCTGTATTATACAATTTTTGGATTCTGGCTGCACATGAAATATGTTGTTTTAATTTAAGGATCTCAATAGGCTGTTCATCCAATGTGCAATCCAAAACATTGAGCAACACTGCAATCAACTGTTTCTTAATGGACCACAATAGGCAAAAAAGATACGTTAAGATATACAATATCCTTAAACTTCTATTACCCCATTTTTTGCACATCACTTTATTTATATCATGAACCATCCATGGTGATCGACATAAGTTATCAACTCTCCAAAAGTAGAATGAATAGTGGCTTACTCTGAATTATGCTACCCTGCCTCCATAGATCTTGGGCTTCCATACTCTGAGAATGAACTTGATGCTGGCAAAAGGCAGATATACTGCGAATACACTACCATATCCCCACTAAAATAAGCTGAAAATAAGCTGTTTATGAAGTTGAATCAGTTACCTTTGCATTTAGCAGTTATTAAAAAGGAGAAACATATAGTAATGTACTGTATATGTTTATGGGAGGCTGCTCTTCAACTTTTGTGTGTACAATAAATAGAAAGTAAACTGCTCTTAATAGATTTAAAAAATGCTAGACAAGGTATGGCCTGTTGGGTCATTCTTTGACAAATACAGGGAGCTTTAGTAGTACATGGATGCAGTGATTCCATTACACTCTGTTCTTCTAAGCAGAGAAGCACAAATGTTAAGAGGGTTAAACTGGAAGATAATGCAGAGTTATACTATGAAAGGCTGGCATGTGACAGCTGGGGAAAGCTCCGTAACAGCAGCTGCTCATGTTATATAGTAAATCACAAAGAAGCTCATTTCTACCTTATTTCAGGCAAAAGCAATTTATTCAGCTCATTTTTCCAAGCAATTGGCTACGATCAGATTCTTCAAGGAGCTCAGCATGTAAACTGCTTTGTCTGCATCTCTGTCTCCCCACTGAAATAACTAACCTTATCTTACCCATGTTTAATGTAGTATTTCTTTTTCATATATCCAAATTGGGGCATACTTGACCATTATTGATGTTTTGTTTGCAAGCTGAAAAGAATAAGGATTAATTACATCCAGGGGGAAAAATGTATTTCCTCATCAGTTAATACTCCATTTACAATTCCTAATGAGAATAAATCATTGAAATGATGTAAAAAAAAGACAACAATCCAAGCAAGTTAACATATCATAATACCTGAGTGTTATGGCTTTTCCCATTGTGTCTGGTGACTACCTTTGTGTGCATACTTGGAGAATAGTCTTGCTCCTGATTAACCCTGATCCAACTGTAAACACCTCTGTTCGCTACTCTGAAACAGTCCTTTAACTGTGTCTCCCTGCTACTGTGGCTTAATCAAGCTAACAACAAACACACCTAGATCTATTCCATCACAGGGGGACTTTGATTCAGGATGGCCAGTATAAGTTGAAAACAAAGGAGAACAGTATTATGAGCACAGCAGCATGATAAATGAAAACAAAGCAGTAATTTAAGTTTGAAATAGTGCAAGAATTCATAGACTGAAAACACTTCATCTCTCTCCACATTGAGTAACAGAGATATGGCAAACAGTCCTTGCACTGTTAAAGAGACTGTAACATGCATCTAATATGACTTAATTTTAGACACTCCTAAGAACTCTCTGCACAATCAGTTCATTCTTTCCCTGCCGAAAAGATGATAGCAATTTTCCTTCCCACCCCCCAGTACTTCAGAACAGAACTGGGGCTGGTTTATATAATAGCAATAACTTTATTTAGCCTTTAAAAGACCTCATTTTATTACTAAAATTAAATGAATGTTTTACTGTGTTTCTACGTCAGTTATGAAGGGTTTTGTGCGGAGACAATGAATGGATTGTGGAAATAGTTGGCATAATTAAGAAGCCTATTAACACACTAACTTTGATCTAGAATTCCCTGCCACTGTCATGAAGCTACTGTTCAGGCCTGGCTAAGTTATCACACATTTTCCCATATTTTTAATTGCTACTGAGCAATTAAATTTCTTTTTTAATATAATTTCATTAAAACATTTATGAAAGAAAATAAAAAGAACAGAAATTAATATAAAGCAAGAAAAAAAGGAAAAGGCCCAGAAACAAAGAAAATACAAAGAAGTAGCTTCCAATTTTCTTCACAGCAGTTATAAATACAATAATAAATTTACCTCTTGCTCTTGCAGCATTACTCAGTTTTTTTCTATAGTCTATCCTATCTAATCATCAAAACCATAAATCATACATTCATTCCCCCCCCCCCCCGTTTCATATAAAAAGTCCTGAGGGTTTTCCAGTCAGCAATAGATGTAGATAAAGTCTTTTGTTTAATCAACTAAGTCAGCTTGGCTATTTCCACAAGTTCCATCATCTTCAACCATCCACTCCTCCACTGTGGATAATATCAAATACTTCCATAATCTCACTGCAATTGTCATGCATAAAAACAAAGTTCCATAACTTTTTTACAACTGTTCATCTATCAGCATGAAATGGAAAGGCTTCAGTTTCAATTGCATATTAATTTTTAAAATGCTCTGCATTCGCATGTGTATTTGAATTCAAAACTTTCAGGCTTTTTTACAAGTCCACAAAGCATGGTTGGAAGTACGCCAAAAGTCATATCTTCCAATACCTTGAACAAAAAAAGCCTAGTTCAAATTGTCAAAGGTCTTTTCTACATCTAAGAAGAACAGTGTAGATTGTTTTTCCTTATGTTGCTCCAAATATTCAAAAACTGTCCTACACATTTCTAACACTGTTCTTTAACTACCTTTTGGGTAAAAAATCAAACAAACAACAACACTGATCCTCATGAATGAAATCTTGCACAATTATTTTCAATCTAGCAGCTAGAATCATTATGAACAACTTGTAATCATTATTCAACAGTGATATCAGTCTATACAGCTTTTTGTTGAATTCCAATCTTCTCCCTCTTTAGGTATTAATGCTATATTAGTCTCTTTCTAAGTGTCTGGCATCTTTCCTCTCTGTAAGATAACATTCACTGTGTCTTGTAGAGATTGTAAAAGTTCATCCTTTAGACATCTATAATAAATACCTGATAGTAAGTCTGGTCCAGGCACCTTTCCTGGTTTAATCTTTTTTATAGTTTCAGAAACTTGTCTTATTGTTATACGCCTATTCATATAATAACAGTAAACTTTGAATATTTTCTCTAAAAAGATGTCATTTCCTTTATACAGATTAGAATAATATTGATAAAATGCTTTCTGTATAGTCATATTGTCTATTAATACAGTATTTCCCTCTTGTAATTTCAATATTATTTTCTTTCCTTTTTCTTTTCGTAATTTATATGCCAGCCAATATTCTGGTTGACTTGCAAACTCAAACTCTGTTTGCTTTGCATAATTCATTTTTATTTCCTTTTCTCTTACTGTTAACATAGATAACTAGTGTTGTAACAGCTTATTCTGCTAGGAAATCTTAATCTTCTTGAGGAATTTCTTTAATTCGTCTTGAATTTACTATTATATTGTATAAAATAACTTCCGATAAAAGCTTTACTTGTATCCTAAGACATTCTTAGTGCCTCTGCCTATATTATCCTTAAAAAAATATTTTCTTTTTACCATGCTCCAGCATTGCTGATTTGTAACAGCATTTTATTTAGTCTCCATGTAAAAGATCTGGATTGCCTTTTATCAGCACTACTGAGCAATTAAATTAAATGTAGCAAGAAAGAGGTTTAACCAAGATATCACAGGAACTGTATAAATATATTCAAAACATTTGCTTTAGTTATATATTAGGGCTGTGATTTGCTTTGTATGTGCTTCTGACATGAATACAGACTAGATTCAAGACCAAAACAGAAAATACGAAGGCACCATCCTGGCATCTGTCTGCAACTCATGATTAAACCATCTGTGTCTTCCTCCATGATGATACAATTCCTCTCTATATCTGCCCTGCAATTTCTGGAAAACCCATATTTGGTTTAAAAAGTTGCAGGCGGTATGCATCCCTGTGTGTTCTAAAGTTTCTTGAAACTAATCAAGGAGAGAAGCAATCTAGAACTAGGAAGAAATTTCCTGACAGAACAATTAATCAATGGAACAACTTGCTCCAATACTGGAAGTTTTAAAGAAGCAATTGGACAACCATTTGTCTGAAATAGTATAGGGTTTCCTGCCTGAGCAGGGGGTTGGACTAGAAGACCTCCAAGATCCCTTCCACAACTCTGTTATTCTATATTCTAAGTGCCTTTTTCTCTCTCTATACAAAGTGCTGCACAATTTATTATATATTGGCATTACTGGTGACTGTGTTGTACTTCATGAGCCACTACACACTATAGTCAGATTTTACAAAACTGGGCACAACTGTAGTGTGTCACACATCTTCAGAACAGTATCTAGACTCAAATCTGCTCATGGGGTTCAATATATAATTGATGTTGAAGCTCCTTCAATACAAATGCCTGAGCTGTATTATCTCTACTTGCTTGCCAGTGAAAGCATCAACCAATCTGCTGTATGCCAAAAGATACGGCACATGGATGACTCCTTCCATTTCAATTATGTGTTGCTAAAATTATGTCAACGGTAAAATCAATGAAGTAAACTAAGCTCAAGTCTAGACAGCAAATGTTGTCAACAGTATTAGCTTTCTAAAGTAAGACAAAGCAAATTTGAAACCAGTGATGTTTGCCTAAAAGAAATTTTTGCAAAGTCTGCACAGCTCACAAGAGATATAATGAAGCCCAATAAGAACAATTTTGTTTATCATTCTGATGTAATAATGAAAGAAGAACAAACAATTTTATCCAGAAGGAAAATTGCTCAACATAGTCCTAACTGGGTAAAGTTAACCTAGTAAAATACATCTTCCCATCTTCTTAGGTGATTAAAAGTCAATGATTAATTTGGCAAACATAACCTATTTAGTTATTAACAACTATCTGAAGTCACATGTATCTTGATAAATGCTGATAACAGGTTAGACATTTCAATGGAACAAAAGATAAGACTGCATCAACCATATACCTTGTTTCCAACAATGGGAGGGGAGAGGAGAGGTGGAATGTAGTTCCTTAGGTATTTTATTTTATTTCAATGATGCTGAGCAAAAGAAACCTGAGTAAATAATAGCTCTGTGATCCATTTCTCAGATAGTAAATGACACAACTTGATTCCAGAATTCTGCTTCAAACACAGCTGAGGTCTTTTATGACCAAATGTAAAAAAATATATGCAACTAAACCAGACAAAGAAGTACCATACCACATAGAATGCTAGGTATCAGAGGATTCCATCTTGGTTTCTCTCCAGAATGCACCCCCATAAACTATTTTTTTTCTATTTGCAGGCTTAATAGTATATCCTAAAAATACACCATCCCTAAGCAAGTTCAGTGACAGAAGAGATGGTACACCTCCACTTTTATCTAAAATTAATTGAAACATATATATTCCAGATCTTCGGGTTGCCCCTTTTTCCTACAATAGTTTTCTGTATTTTTAAACTTCCATGGGAGGAAGCCAAAAAATTTTTTTTCAGAGAATCAGAAGAATTTGCTATGGTAGATTAGCAAAGAAGCAACCTACAGCAGCTTGCTTAAGGTGGCATGGAAGAAGGCAGATGGTTTGGGCTGTTGGCACAAAAGATGACAAGCAGGATGAGCTCCTCAGGTAGGTTCTCAGCGGAGGGAAAGTAAAAAAGATTGCCTTGATGGGTTTGCAGTTCCCATCAAGGTGCAATATCTAAGAGCAATGGAGCAATATCTAAGAGTAATGGAGGAACAGGACGGACAGTTGGCACAGCAAGCAAATGGTACCTGAATATACCTGCAAATTTGGAACTGACTGCACCTACATTCTTCTCACTGGATGAGGAAATGTGCATTAAAACAAACTATGTGTCATATATAACACAGTGTGTAATAGAGCAAAATGGTTTTTTTGGCCTTCAAACCTACAGCAATCTTTCAGCTCTAAGAGCTTCAAAAGCTCTTAGAGGCAACCCTGTACAGAATGCCCCCTGGTTTAAATCACTTGCTAATCTCTTGCCATTGCTACTTACTGATCTCTGTACAGAACCACTCCACTGAGGACAAATGAAGCACTACTACCCTTCTATGTATTTCTGCCTTTGGGGCCTCATGAGACGAAAGCCTGCTTAGCAGGCCAGATCCTAAGCCACAAAAGCTTCTACCGTTGCAGCATTACAATGCCACATCAATCAATCTGTGCTACAGAAGATTATCAAGAGAATCCTTTTGCACATTAAAACTATCAGCCATAGTCAGCATCCAGGCAGCACCCTCTATACACAGCCTGCCTGAATGTGAACTAAAGCTTCAGCCATGCAGGGATAAACTAATTATCTCCATCCATCAGCAAAGATCCACTGATAAGATTAACAAAATAGGATTATAATTCTAATCCCAGCATTTCAGAGATGCCAAACTATTCGGATCTTTGGTGCCACATGACAACAATGGAAGACAACAAACATTCAGCACGATAAACAAGTACATGTGGATAGCCATAAACAGTCCTTTAATTCAAACCAGGACTGAAATGTAAATGGATACTTTTATGATGCTGCTTGGGCTTTCATTTTCAGCTTTATTAGTCTGGCATCCAAAATGACATCAGTAGAGAGGCAGAACACAAGAGGCACCAGATACGGTTACAACTCAATTCTGGGCACGCTTAGGTTTAAATGCAAGTAACAGTGTGTTCAGTTGGAAGGATTCCTTGGAAAGAATGTATAAGCTTATCATCTTAAAATGCAGCAAACAGTTTACAGGCTTTATGATACGTTATCTAAGGCCAATGGAAAAAATAAATTGTTCATCAAATATCTCCCCCATCTCCAGAACGGGATAAAGGCTCTGGCTTCCCCTAGAGCAAGTCTTTAAACTGACCACAAAGTAAAGAAAGAGGTATCCAAAAAGGCTGCTAAGTAAGAGACTAACAGCTGTTATAAACTGAAGCCTCCTTCCCTTTTAGAATGTCTTCAGCCAGATTTGCCTTTCCTATTTCGGCTGCTAAATTGTTAACCCAAGATTAAAGTTTCCCAAAAGCTGGTCGGGAAGCGGGTGAGGGGCTACGGTCCCCTCCCCACAATAAAGTTGCCACGAAGGGCAGCGGTAACAAAAAGGAAACAAGTTTAGACAGTGCATTAGCTTACACAGATGACAGCACTCCGTGCAGCGTTTCCGATAAAAGAAATTAACCGGAAAAGCGCTTTAACTTTATGGAGTTTAAACATAGGGTAGCGCCGTGGAAGTATTTGTACGGTGTTTGGTCAGCCATGATGCCAACAGACGATGGGAACGGATCGAAGCGGGATAAAAGCAACTGGAATGGATGATAAAGACAACGAAGGCGGCTAGACGCCGCTGGGTTTCAGAGAGCGATTAAGAGAACCTGTTGAAAGGCATCGGAGAGTCCCGCTTTCGTCGCAACCAGAAGCGACCAGCCTGCAACTCCAGCGAGCGCCGACACCCGCGGACTTTACGGCTAGGGCAGCGAGTGAAGCGAGGTAGCCCCGGGTGATTGCTGCGCCCAGAAAAGCTCGAGCTCTCGGCTGCTCAAACAGCGAGGCAAACTGTGGGGCTTCTAAGGCGGTCAGCTCAGCTCAACCCAACCTAACCGGAGCTCCCGTCGGGTCCCGCAAAAAGCCGGCAGCGAAGGTAGGATGCCCAGACCAAAAGGGCGCCGAGGAAGACGGGCTCCTAATAACCAGGCACCCTCCCTCCCCCCTGCCGCCTCCACACAAGAGGACTCCCCAGGTTAAGCTCCAGGTTTCTACCACCGCTTCCAAGCAGAGAAGGGTCCCTCCCTCCAGGCCTCGAAGCCTCTCCCCGGAGCGCGCGCGCTGGGCTCTCCCTATGGGGCGAGGGCATCTCCCGAGGAGGCGCCCGCCCGCCCAGCAGCAGCTAGGCCAGGACGGAGGAAGAGGAAGGGGCTCCGGGCGCCTGGCCGTTGTGCTGCGCCCCACCATTAGTAGAGCGCCGAGGAAGAGGAGAAAACTGCCGACGCCCCATTCCGGGCCTCTCACCTGGATGAACTGGATGGTGAGCGCAGACTTGCCCACTCCGCCGCCTCCCACCACCACCAGCCGGTACTTTTCCTGCCCCGGGCCGTCCCTGCAGCCCGCGGCCATCGAGGAAGAGCCCAGGCCAGGAGAGGCGAGCGAGCCGCAGCGCTCCAAAGGTTCGCGGCTCCCTCTGGGATTCCCCCGGGGCAGTGGATTGCCGTTCGACGCCTTGCCAGCCGCGGGAACCGCAGGCCCAGCCGCTTCTAAGCGCCGAGCGAACAGTAGCAAAAGGGGGGGGGGCAAGTACGCGACCCGAAAGCAGACTCCTCCTCCTCGTCGTCCTCCTCCTGCTGCTGCTGCTTCCCTGCGTGGCGGCCTCGCAGAGAGTAAAAGCGACGGCAGACCCCGCCCTCCCCCCGCCGCACACACACGCACTCCGCCGTGTTTGGGCTAACAAATGGCCGTCGGGAGGTGGGGGAAGCCATGCAAATAAGGGTGAATATGCAGAGGGTGGGCAGGGGTTTGCTTTCTCGGCGAGCAGAGGCGTGCCCGGGGTTGGGGGGGAAGGAGCTGAGGCACGCGCCCAGGCATTGTCTAAGCGCGGGAGGAGAAGGGACGATTTCACACTTGGGAACCTCTGGGGAAGATCCACGCCCTTTCCCTTGTCCCAGCCCGGGCTGGAGAGAGGTTTCTTTTTTTCTTCATCTCCCCAGTGAAGAACCCTGTCCCGCCCCGCCTGCCGCCTGTGGAAGGAATTCATCCCTCCCGGCGGAATCGGGCTGCGCCACGCCTCGTTACTCATTCACGTACGGCCACCTTTTTGGTCCTGAGATCTCTTCCATCTTGTCGAGAGGAATGCATTCCTGATGTATAATTCGATTTGTTTTAAAGCAAATAACCTCCGTAAGCCCTTCGTGGAAGAGTTTAACCTAGCCCGGCAACATAGGAAGGAATTTATTTATTTTTTACTTGCACCAATCCTTTCTCCGAGGAATGGACTCAGAATTGAACTGCCTTCTCTTAGCAGAGGGGGAGGGATATGGGACATCATCTATCTCCAATCTACAGCCCAGTCCTTTCAACAGTTCCAAGAAGGCTCCACACCCATTTGCACCACTCAGGTGACCCTGAGGACACAGATAAACCTCCAAGTGACCTTAAATACTCAAAATTATCAGCTGTCTGCAAGGAGTATAAATCCTTCTATTCCCCACCATCCAGTCAGAGCCGAAGAAGCTTTTCGGATGAGAAGCGAAAAGTCTTCAAAGAAAAACCAGAAAGTCCAGTTCCTTCTTGAAAAAGCACCTTTGGGACAACCATCACCTGCATGACTGAAAATCTCCATAGACATTTAGACTCAGAATTGACTTTGCTTATGGCCCCACAATTTCGCAAAACAAAGAAGGCTGAGGCCCCTGAGCATAGCTTTTCAGTGGCTGCAACCCTATTATAGACCAGCCTCAGGGAAAATCCCTCTAGTCCTGCCCCCCACCCCATGTGGTTAGCTTCCTAAAGCTAAAAACTGAACTCCCGGTAGATAGGAAGAAATGGATCAACAAAGTCTTGGCCTATAGATCCTTGAAAGCATGAGTGGATGCTTCTAGATCAGGAATGGATAGCCTATAACTTTCCCCAAGCTCTTTCCTGCACTCTCCAGAATTTGTGGCACTGACATTCAGCAGAGGATCCTTTATAAATAGCCAATGTTTTTCATGCCTTGTGAGGGGAAAACAACATGAAAACGACATGGAAGCGATAGGATAGGGGGTATAAAATAAAAAGAAAGCAATTTCACAGATTCTGCCCTAAAACCTGTATTTGTGTGATGTCATCAGAACATCACCCCACCCACTGCTGTCATTAGTGGCCCTTCTCCCAAAAATGTGCAACATTCAATCTGTTTTAGACAGATGACACCTATGTATCATCAGCCTCAGCACACTGTGCAGCTGTTGTCTTCCTTTAGCAGATGTTCCATGAAAAGAAAAAAGGTTGAAGTTTGCCAGCAGAAAATGATATCGTCTAAATATATTTTAAAATCTTATGAGTGAGATGGAACTTGACCAGTGAGTATTTAACCTCAACGTCAGCGTTAACCTACAACCTTCAGGAGATACTTGGTTGTTCATAATTTAATTTTGATTGTCTTGTTCTCACAACATCTCCATTTATATCAGCAAAAATCTGTTTAAAATATTTTTTCCGAAATCCCTTCTGGCAAATAAAAATCCAATATATACATCATACCAATATCCTTGAGAGACAGGTATAAGATGATATATTCGCTTAGACTAATATTATATTAATGCTGAATGGCTTGTAGAATAGAGTGACCAAGTACAATTGGGGCATTTCTGGTTAGAGAAGGCAGAAAAGATACAATGAACCTGAACTCTGAGGGTCATTGGCCCTTCACTTTTTTTCAGTGATTCAATATGGTGTCTTGTCTCATAGTTCCTGTCCCACCTCAATCATAGGTATTCAGACATGAGCTATACAGTATATGTAGACCTCTTATTACCCTTTTTTCAGCCCCCAAAGGCCCTTAGGTTGAGTGAAGGAAACATTCTTTGTCTTGTTTTTGTTGTAAGACCAGTGCTACTCTTAAATACGTTATATTTAAAACATTGTAGGCCAAACTGGTGGTTCCCCAGAGATGTTGGATTACAGTGTTTAACATCCACAAATAGCAAAGTAGTATGTTGAACAGGGATGACAGATCTTGTGGATTAAGGTATTTGGAGGGCACTAGAGAAGGGAAGCTCTTATAAACTTCAGACTGAAACAGACAATGATGTCCACATTGTGTGTATGTGTGTGTTGTTACAATATCCTTTGTCTAGAATATGTTTCCTATGGAGAAGATTCGAAATACTTTTTGTTATAACTGTTATGAAAAGAAGCATACACTTTTCAGTAATAACAATAAAGGTAGTCTTAAGGCATAAGTGATGGATGATTAGTGCAGCTTGTAGACATGAAACAAAGTTTTGAAAACAGAGTGTACCACTATGGTTTTAATATTGCTCTTTATCTATTAGATTTTGGATTATATTTCTTTGGGCTAGAAATCCCCTTCTTTTGTGCAATAGCATAATCAAATGCAGATGCTTTGCATATTACCAGGACTGAACATGGGGCTGCCAGATAAACTTGCTAAAAGAAGTAGCAGGCAATAGACTCTTCCAAGCAAAAATATTTCAGAGGTGAGGAGGACTACTCAGTGGGAGTTTCCAAAGGAGCAGTCCAAATGTACGGAGGAGAACCACAACAATTTGGATGGAGTGCACAACAATTTCCAATTTCACAGATTGCACTAAGAGGAGGAGAGGGATCTCCTTCTAATACCCAAGGAGGAAAGTATTGTGCTCCAGCATCTTCTCTCCACCACTCCTCCCCAGCAGATGGCCAGGACTATCAGCTCTAATAGTAAACCTCACTGTTTAAGGGGAAGATAGAGCCTGAGTTCTTATTTTTCTGCCCACCAGATGGTCCATAGATAGAGCACTGAACATCTGCACTGAGAGAAGGGAAGGACTTTGTGGCAGATCTTCAGCTTGGCTTCTACATTTGTGGACTTCAGCCAAAGTTGCTAAACAGTCACACAAAGGACAATGATATGGGATGGGTAAAATGATGCCATGTTGTAAAGACATAGGGTTCACTGTAATTGTTTGAATGAAAGTACTCCAAGGAGAGGCTACTATTGTATCAGATGCCATGAATAGAGGGGTGGGATCATGATAAAACAATGACAGTGATTGGACCAGTCAGACCTTCAAGAATGAATTAGAATGGCAATTACTTAGAAAAGGGTTTGTTTTCATTATGTGGCATATTCATCTGTATATACGTGGAAGAAGAATTAATCAAAACCACAATTGATTTAATTGCTTCAGATGAAATATTTAGAGAGTTGATGAAAGACACAAAGACGATGAGATGGAAAGAAGTGGGGAAAAACTAGAATATAAATAGAACACTTGCAGCAAGAGAAAGTGAGAAACCTTCTTGAAACAGAGAGCAAACAATTATATTTCAGTGTGGGTAGTTATGCTAGTGGAAGTAAGAAAAAGAATGCTTGGTAGATTGATGAAATGAAAGAGGCCATGGATGAAAAATAAAGGCAAATTAAAAAATGATTGCTGCAAAAAAAGAGAGGATATAATAGATTGTATAATATAGAGAATGTAGTGGAAAAGATAGCTGGAAAAAAAAATAATAAAAGAGAGCAAGGAGTTATGTAAGATTACAGAGGAATTAATATGGTGCCAGATCAGCAGTCCTTTTGGTGAATACTTCTGTTGGAAGAAATGTCCATCTGGGTCAGAGGTGGAATCCTACCGGTTCGGACCAGTTCGGGCTAACTGGTATTTCCGATGATCAGCGGGAGTTGGAACCAGTAGCTCTGACAATAAGCTGGTCCCGCACACCCACCCCTGCCCTTTCCCATCCTATATCTGCTCAGCTGATTCTTGTGGCACAGCGT